>JARQWZ010003359.1:72500-77500 GCA_033150135.1 Gobio occitaniae | reverse complement strand
GGTGGAGAGACTGAAGTTTCACGTGGAGCATTGGGAGATTTTTTCCTGAATTACCGCTGGTGTTGCTCTACAAGAGATTAAGTGAAGTGCACCTACACTCTAAAAAATGCTGGGTTAAAAATAACCCAAGTTGGGCTGAAAATGGACTAACCCATCAATTGGGTTGTCAAAACCAATTGGGTTGGCTGGGTCAAAACAACCTAATTGCTGGGTTAGTTTTTAAAGTGTAACCATTAAATGACTAGGTTGTAAATAGTTTTAAAATGAAGTATAGTACAGTCAGTGTGCACTTTATTATGCTGCTTGCTTGTTGATACTGTGTGCAATAGTGTAATTATTTTATTTATGCTTAAATATTTATTTTCAGAATTTATTTTCACCACTGAACTCTTTTTTTCTTGTTCTACCTCACCTGTTTTTACTATTTGTTAAATATTGTTTTTTTTAGTTCAATAAATGTTCCTTTTTTAAATTGTAAATTTTTAAATTGTCATCATCATGATCATTGTGTCATTTTTATGATGTAAACTGAGGGAGCAAAAGCAGTATCGGCTCCAAATATCGGCACAAGAAAATCGGCAGCCCGTATCGCTCATCGGCTCAGCCTGATGAAAAAAAATCGGTATCGGCATCGGCACTAAAAAATCCATATCGGTCGATCCCTAGCCGGAAATTCACATCGACCAATCAGATTTG
The DNA here is from genome assembly GCA_033150135.1 of Gobio occitaniae. NCBI lineage: Eukaryota > Metazoa > Chordata > Actinopteri > Cypriniformes > Gobionidae > Gobio > Gobio occitaniae. The sequence goes on along the minus strand of JARQWZ010003359.1, from coordinate 76,804 downwards.
GTTTTCGGCTGCAAACTTTCGCGGTTGGTTAGTTCTATAAAAAGGAAATGCCCATATTTAAATTTTTAATATGGGCACTAAATTTTCACTAAATTTTTCAACTAAACATCGAAATAAATCGAATTAATAAACTAAATTAACCATTTAAACTAAATTACTGATCTAATTATTGATCTAAAGCCCACACTGTCACTGTATGATAATTGAAATGAACTGATGACATCAGCGTTTTTTCCAGAATGGCTATACAGCTGAATAAAATTATGCTGCATTATTTTCCTGTTTAACACTGTAAAGCTGCTTTGAAACAATCTACATTGTTAAAAGCGCTATATAAATAAAGTTGACTTGATATTTGGATTAGCCAGTGCTGTGTGTGAGACTGAGAGCTTTATAATGAGACCAGGCATGACACGGGAGCTCGAGCTAGAACAACTTTTGGTGATTTCCGGTGGAAATCTAAAGGCGCAAGTTGAAAAAATATAATGAAATTACAACTTTAATGTGTAAGGTTGACATATGTTTTATTTTGACATGAAAGCTTATATGTTAAGGCCCAAAATTGACCAACAATGTTTTCACCTGCCGTGTCTCGCCTTAAGATCATGTTCCATGAAGGTATTTTGTACATTTCCTACTGTAAATATATCATAAATGTATTATTAGTAGTAATATGCATTGCTAAGGACTTCATTTGGACAACTTGAAAGGAGATTTTCTCAATATTTAGATTTTTTTGTACCCTCAGATTCCAGATTTTCAAATATAGTCCTGCCCTAGCAAATCATACATCAATGGAAAGATTATTTATTCACTCAATTTCCAAACAATCGACTGGTTTTGTGGTCAAGGGTGAAGATTGAAATTTTATTGTTTAATGTTATTTTTATTTAGTATTATTATGTTTTATTATTTTTCATAATTATTTGTATAATGTACAATGTAAGTCAGACTGTGTTGAACATTGTGTCCCAAGGAGAGACTTGGATGAGCTATATCTGTTACAGGAATGTGCACTCTTATAGAACATGTTTCCACTGATGCACACAGTAGCATGCATCTGTTCCATGATGTATTGTCAACTGATTCTTTATAAGGAAAGTGGATTGTGCAACTGATGTAAGCATGATGTATACGCTCTATTTTAAACATAGGACGCATGTTTCTCTTCCTTCTATGGAAGTCTCTTCCTAGTGAGATCCTCTGTTAGTAGTATATATAATATCCAAATTGAGTGTCCGGCCTCAGACGATAAGGGACAAAGAGGAGAGACGAGACGAGATGAGAGATGGACGAGGGACGAAGAGAGGATGAAGAAGGGAGAGGGGAGAGAAAGGGAGGAATGGAGAAACATACAGCTGGCATGAGACAATAACTTTTCAATGTCTCAACTATGTCTGATATGTAAAATAATAAAAAGAGATCTCTTGGCAAATTACTGGTATTCCGGTCCTGTGATTCAATCATAACGGGGACAAAAGCTGAATTTTCAGATCTACAATTGGCGTCACGAACAGGATCTGCATTTCAGGCATTTATCATCAGGTAAGACATTTTCTTTTTCTTAAAGATTCTAAGTCTGCCTGATGATATATAAACTGTTGAGACAGTGACTGAAACTGCTAAAAAGAACTGTGTTATTTTGAAATACCAGTTGTGTTGCCAATGAATATGTGTCAGACATAGTTACATTTTAAGTAATTTAATTTGATGTGATTTATTTAAGTTATTCTGATCAGCATTCCGACCTCCAAAATGTTGAATGAAGCTGGGTTAAAAGTGGATTCTTTTGTGCAAAAGACCATTTTGTCAAATTTTCGGGAGATTAATCCGTAATGCGATTTAGCAATTAGTTCGTTGTGACTGTAAGGTGGTCGGAACACGGCGAGACTGCAGTTTTGTTTTATTTTTACATTTTGTTATTTTTAGGCAGAGAAAATCTCTAATGTGTCCTTCGTGCCTTAGAACCGTGCTTAGAAGAAGTACGGGGAAGTGCAACGAACTGTGAGATTAAAGCGGTTTAAAGTGGCGGGTCTGCGCTAAAGGTTGCGCAGCTTTAGAAAGCCCTAAAACGTTTAAACACGCTAAAGGTATAAGGCGCCTTGATGAATAAAAGTGGCTAGAATCGTTGGCCTTCTGATTTTGACAGTAAAGCTGTTCAATATTTGGGGAGGAGACTGATCTGAGTTCAACTGAAAAGAAAAATGAAAAGAAAAAAAAAGAGAAAAAATGTATTTGAGTTAAACTGAATTTTAAAGTAAAATACAATTGAAAATATATGAGTTAACTTTTAACTGTTTCTTTTTCCTTTCCTCGAGTTTCTCAAGTGTTCTTAAGGGAGAGCAGCCCCTCCCTTTGGAATTCACCCTCTTCCCTCCTCTCTCTCTCTCTCTACACACACACACACACTTATGAATAGATAGCCTGCTGTTTCTCTAGTTCACATAGAGAAACATATACAAATTATTTGCAAAATGGCTGCAAACAAAGAAAGCATCTGCAAAATACATTTCTAGATGAGATCAAATGACAGAAATGTCTGGTGTTAATATATATATATATATAAAATATAAAAAAAAAAAAGGAAAAAGAGAAAAGACAATTATAAACAAAGATGCAGTCGAAAACATGCAATTTCTGGTTAAGCCAGAGTAAAAAAATTGTAGTATGAAACTATGTTAAAAGTTTATGAAAATGCAGTCCTGGGGCATTCTGGACTTTGCCTCAGTGGGTTCTCTCTCATTCATAGACAGCTGAATGCTATTTGAGCCTGTGCTATGAGTGATACGTTATTTATAGTAAAGCACAGTGTTTCAGTTGGAAATCATCGACACAGAGATGTTAAAGAAATTATACTAGGCAATTGGTGATTAAATGTTTCAAGCAAAACTCATTCACTCAATCTTTTAAATGAATATAGACCTTAAATGATATAAGTGATCATTTTGGATTAGTTACTCTATGACCAGTAACTTCTTTGTCTCAATCTTTGTCTTCACCATGTACAGGGCAGATGGCTCCGGTTACAGATGAAGCAGAACTTTACTCTGAACGGATTGTTGTAATAACTAATTGATTTAAGTTATTAATAGTGCTGTTATTAATCTGTCTCCATGTTTTGAAACTATTAGGTATTCCAAATGGTTCTGATGGCTCTTGAATGCAATTCCTTGATTCTGTTGAAGAAAATGCCTGTCAAAGGTTTCGTAATGGAAAGAGTGGTTACCAGTGAGCATGAGGTGATTTCTCAATGACGGATAAGATCCTCTATGGCCAAAAAGGGGACAATCTAAGGCAGGGATTTTACCGCCGCTACTGAGCATCTCCTGAAGGGAGGTGTGATTGTGAGATGTGTATGAGAGTGAGAAGATGTTTGTAAGGCCAACAGCATCATTGAAGGGAGAGCTGTGAGAAGTTACAGTAGTCTGCCCTAGAAATGTGAGCTCCTCCATACCAGATCACCAGCAACCACATTCCTTGGATGGTGTGACTATGCCAGGGGGGACACCCTGGGAAAGATGATCATTCATAAAGAGATAAAGGGAATGGGTTTTCAAGAACCAGCTGAGACCATGAGGGATTGTAATCAATTCCTTTGGAGACCATAACATAAAAACTTCTTAATTTATATTAGGGGCATGAAGTTGGTTGCCTTATGTGCAATTATTGTTTAGAAGTTTCATATTCAGCATAATGTGGAATCTCTGAAAGTGTGATATTGAACTAACATGTCTCTATCATAGTTTTCACTCCTGTAGATCATTAAGACATGACAGGATAATTCCAAAACATGGTGGTGGTTAAGGATGAAGACTGCTTATGCTGATTTAAGAGAAGTTCTGGATAACAAAGGTTAAGTGAATTTAACATTTTTAACTAAGAAAACCTTAGCAAGATCTTAGCATAAGTTATTTTAGATTGTTGGAATCATTCCAATGCAAAACAACTGAGTTGACTTTTCTACACAACTGACAAACAATCAACACCTGCTTACTGATTTACAACCCCAAGGGATAGGATTCTTTAATGTCAACGTTTCTTTTAGTTTGTTATTTTGAACCAGGAACTGAAGGAATTCAGGTATATTTACTGAAAAGTTCAGGTACTGGCGAAGATTTATTAATGTTTCCTTTCTTAGATGTATGGGGTACATTTTGAATGCATACACATAGATGATAAAAGACACATAGTATGCGGGGACATATCATGGGTTTGGGTTGTTTGTTTTGTTTGTTTTCTGTTTGTTGTTTTCCTTTCTTTTGCCTTTCCTTTTCTTCACTATTGCTCCACTAGATGGCCACTGG
>JARQWZ010003359.1:32500-67500 GCA_033150135.1 Gobio occitaniae | reverse complement strand
ATCTGTCAGTAATCATTGCATTATATGTTTGAAAACTACAGATCATAAAACTAAGCATTAAATATCATCTAACTAAGACTTATTATTGACAGATATTGATATGTATTTTATGTATATATGTCCTATAAAGCATCAGAATTTCATATTTTTGTCCGTATTAATATCAGCATCTGCACCAAATTGCATATTTCTGAATAAAATGTAACTGTTTTTCCTCCATATTCTCACTATATCTGACTATATGAGCCATAAACGCCTGATGTATCAAATATGAAAAACATGCATTTTTATAAATTTAGTCTAAACATTATTAGTTCATCTGTCAGTAATCATTGCATTATGTTTGAAAACTACAGATCATAAAACTAAGCATTAAATATCATCTTACTAAGATTGACAGAAATTGAAATGCATTTTATGTATATGTCCTAAAAAGCATCAGAATTTCATATTTTTGTCCGTATTAATATCAGCATCTGCACCAAATTACATATTTCTGAATAAAATGTAACTGTTTTTCCTCCATATTCTCACTATATCTGACTATATGAGCCATAAACGCTTGATGTATCAAATATGACATGCCTTTTTATACATTTAGTCTAAAAATGATTAGTTCATCTGTCAATCATCATTGCATTAAATGTTTGAAAACTACAGATCATAAAACTAAGCATTAAATATCATCTTACTAAGATTGACAGAAATTGAAATGCATTTTATGTATATATGTCCTATAAAGCATCAGAATTTCATATTTTTGTCCGTATTAATATCAGCATCTGCAGCAAATTGCATATTTTTGCTCACTTTTTGTATATGAATAAAATTTAGCTGTTTTTTCCTCCATATTCTCACAATATCGGAGCCATAAACGCCTGATGTGTCAAATATGATACTCATGCATTTTATATATTTTGTCTAAACATTCAATACACATTTAAAAACATAAAAAATGACTTCATATGTCAGGCTTTACACGTTTAATGTATCAGGAATCCGGCTGGTGTTTTGCTGGTGTTTAGCGCCACCTAATGGGTCCTGAGATTGGACTGTGTTCATTAGGCTGTAAAATACACACCGATCAGGCATAACATTATGAAGTGAATAACACTGATGATCTCTTCATCACTGGATATATTAGGCAGCAAGTGAACATTTTGTCCTCAGAGTTGATGTGTTAGAAGCAGGAAAAATGGGCAAGCGTAAGGATTTGACGAGTTTGGCCAGATTGTGACGGCTATACGACTGGGTCAGAGCATCTCCAAAACTGTCAAACTCGCTCAAATCCTTACATTTGCCCATTTTTCCTGCTTCTAACACATCAACTCTGAGGACAAAATGTTCACTTGCTGCCTAATATATCCAGTGATGAGGAGATCATCAGTGTTATTCACTTCACCGGTCATAATGTTATGCCTGATCGGTGTGAATCAAAAACATTTCACTATACAAAACCAGACTTTAACATTTCGGGGCGAAACAAAGGTCACATAAATATGAGAACAATGTCTCTCATTACTGACCCGTGTAGCGCAGCGCCATAAACATGCTAAAACTGTCTGGAAAAAGTTGTTCGGGATCAAATATATCGTGACAATTTGGCTTCAAAGGTTCATCAATAAACTGACAGATCCTTTAGTGTCAATTAGGAGTGATAGATCTGCAAATCCCGGGATTTCTGCTGTGGGATTAGTGGGAACAGAGCGCCGGTGATTGAGCACGAGGGGTGACATTGAGATGAAGAAAAAGTCCTTGTCTTCTTCAGAGGGGACGATTACTTTGTTTCAGAAGGAGAATCAATGCGTGGAGAAGCCCTTTAACACCGCCCAGCCCCGAGAACCCAGATAAGTTTGGCAGACGAGTGACACTTTGACCTTTCCTGAGAGACGTGTAGAGTTTGCTTCATTCTCCGATGACTGGGCCAATAGATGCGATCAGAAAAACATGCTCACAAACAATATTAAAAATAAGGCTGTCAAAAGATTAATCGCGATTAATCGCATCCAAAATAAAAGTTTGTGTTTACATAATATATGTGTGTGTACTCTGTTAATTATTATTTATATATAAATACACACACAAGCATGTATATATTTAAGAAAAAACTATTTTCATATATAAAACATTTATATATATTATAGATTATATAAATGTATATACAGTATATACATGCAAATATTTCTTAAATATATACATGAATGTGTGTGTATTTATATATAAATAATAATTAACAGAGTACACACACATATATTATGTAAACACAAACTTTTATTTTGGATGCGTTTAATCGCGATTAATCTTTTGACAGCCCTAATTAAAAATAAGGCTTTCGCAGTGATGCCACATTACATGCACATGCTAAATAACCCTGTCTATTTACAGACCACTCAAAAGTTTGTGCTGTGTACATTGTTTTAATAATGTTTTTAAAATAAGGCTGCGTTTATTAGACCAAAAATACAGTAAAAACCATATTGTCCATATTGTTTTACAGTCTATGAATATTCCTCCAGTATAGATCATCTGTTCTCTAGGTGAATATATAGTAAAGTGTCATTTATTCCTGTGATTTTATCATCATTACTCCAGTCTTCAGTGTCACATGATCCTTCACTATTCATTCTCATATGAGGATTTATGATCAACAAACATTTATGATTGTTATCAATGTTGAAAACAGTTCAGATTTTTGTGGAAACTGATCCATTCCATTTTTCAGGATTCTTTGATGAATATAAAGTTCAAACGAACAGAATTTATTCAATGTATTAAATGTTTTGTAACATTATAAATGTCTTTACTGTCACTTTTGATCAACTAATGCGTCCTTGCTGAATAAAAACATACATTTTTAAATTTTTGAATGTGGATAACCTTTGAATATTGTGGATTGTATTGTATTTTTATAAATAAAATACATGTACAGTAAAGAGACTGAACTGTGAATGGAATAAACCTGAGTAAAAATATTGAAGAATAGTGGTTTAATCATGTATTTAGCTAAATCACTATCGTGTCATACGATATAAAGTGGAAAATAAACAAGTGTGTTAGCAAACAGTATCTTAACCACTCAAGTAAAAACTGTAAAAATGCTAAATGTGTCATTTATTATGACATTGAGATCTCATAACCAAAAATAATTAGGTATTAGATATTATCGTATTGAATCACTCATTTTGAACCCCATCTTAATATTTGTTAAATAAATGTACACTGTAAAAAATTAATCATGGGTCTTGTAATTTTCACCAAATAAATTGTGTATATTTTCTTAATAAAACTGTGGTTCAGTGTCGTATAGAAAATATTGAGAACATTTCACTAACAAAACCAAGAGATACATTGTCCTAATGTTTTATTGAGGAACTGATTAAGCTGAGGGATAATTAGCTCAATTGTGCCGTTTTATTTAGAGACACCATTGTTAGTTCCCAGCATGCTTTGCAAATGGAGAATTAATATTGAAATGAAGTGTTATTTTATGTGTTTTTGAGTGCAGGGAAACGTTTGACTTCTGAAAGAGTTTCTGTTATGTTGAAGTTTTGACCGTTCCCATTGGTCAGAAGAGCAGATCTTATGGTTAGGTTGTGGATAACAGCAGGTATACTAATATAATAAAGCATGTTGTTTTGTTCAATCAGCAATAATATGGTCTATTAATTGTATAACGTAACTCAAAGTCAAATATAAACAGGCCATTTCCATTCACTCTCATTTATAGCCATTTTTTAAAGTCAACTTAAAATAAATAAGCACATTTCACAAAAAATATAAAAGTAATTGTTTAAGGAGATTTTACATGATTTATTCAGGTAGATTCCATTAAAAACAAGCCTCAAAAACGACTCAAAATATTGTGTGTAATATTGTAACCATTATATTTTTATAAGTGAATAGCACATAACAATTTTCACTTTACTGACATACAGTGCAAACTCTTTTACTTCTGCTCACAGTATTATATTAACATTTTAGGGTTCATACACACTATAAATTAAATATTTTTTCAAAGATTTAAATATTATTGGAGTTTGTTTTACAAGAAAAATGTTATTTCAGTGTTTCTATTTCAAAATTTCATTTGTTACTTGCCATTTATTTGTAATTATTTGAGGAAAAAATTCAGGAAAAAAAAAATCACCATTCAGAATCTGCAGTTGGACTGAATGGATTCAGAATGATGGATTTGATGAGCATTTTCATCAGAGACTTCACTGTTTTCTTACATTAGAGTATACAGGCTCTAATGTAACTGAAATAAATGCTGCCGTTAGCAGTGGTCATAATGTTCCGGTTGGTCAGCACATTTAACAGGAGATGACGCCATCATGTGGCGACTGACGGTCATTGCTCACTGTTTTAAAACTGGGAGCGATTCAAGGGACTGATGTAGGATTAGGTGTCATTTATTACACTCTATTACATTACATTTTTAAAACAGTAATATCCTACACTAAACCTAAACTAATCTTAAAAAAACTATATATCATTTGAAAGCTTACAAATCTCTAGTTTTCATATTTGGTTTAAAAAAAAGTAAGTTACAGAGGAGCAGTAATTTATCAATTTGCAACAAGACTATTGTCATACACCTAAGGCGTGTTCAGACCTTTATTTTGAAATAGCGATGAATAGAAAAAATCATGAAAGATTTGTAGAAACCTCCGTTTTTTCAAAAGATAACATCCATTCAATTTTCAGAGGAAAAAAAGGTCTGAAAATGTTTTAAATATAAAGAAAAAAACAACAGATTTGTCATTTGTGATGTGGCGGTGAGCTAAAGCGCACACGTGTGGGGTTTTTTATGTGTTTATTAGAGGTTGAATTCATATCAAATTCTGCCAAACTTCCCATACTACTTCTGAATAGGATGTATAGTATACTTCGTAAATTGTATGAAAATTATGGAAATATATGGTTCAGATCACTCAAAGCTAGTGCTGGAAATCGATGACATTTTTTTTTACAAATTAATCATAAAAATGGTCACATTTGACCACCAATGAGTATGAGTGTGAGCAATTAGTAAGGAATACCTGAGGGCTAAATACAAGAAAAACATTAACATTAATGTTAACAGTGTTGCATCTCCACCACTCTCCGTAATAAAATTATACTGTAAATATGGTTGAGGTAATAATCAATGCACACTGTGCTAAATTGCTGCAAACACCTGTATAGTGAAACTGTTGTGTATCCGCTTCAGCCATTTTGACAGCGCTGGTTTGTTGGTTTGCTCATGAACCATGTGATCGCGCACTCCGCCGGGAGATGAACGCATGTCACAACACAGTTTTTCAACGGCTCTGGCTTTAACTATGCCACATTAAGTGCACCAAAACGCGATTTATTGTTTGAGTTTCGTATTAAAACTTTTAAAAAATAAAATAAAAGCTTAGACTTTGTTTCATATCAAAAGCAGGTTTGGCAATTTGGCGTGAGATTTACTTGGGCAGAGTGAGAGCGCGAGTCTGAAAGTGTGTGAGAGTTGGCAACCCTGGTTTTTGTTTAGTTGTGTGTGGGCTTTTATAACATCTCCGAAAACTGGAAGTGTGTACTCACTTAGCAGATCCGGTTCCTGTGCTCTCCTCCGCCCATCCTCCCTGCCGACGGGCCGGTTTCGGTGGAGGACCCTGAGATCAAACACACACACACACACACACACATCAGTACACGTCCAACAGCCCTGCTTTATCTGGGGCCGCCAAACTATTAGAATAATCGGAGTGTCTATTTACACTAAGCCCAAATAGCCCACCTTGTTGGCAGATGCGATGTCTGGTTGGGACAGACAAAAGTATAAAACCATCTGGAACTTGTCAATAGCAGTGGCGTAGTGAGTAAAAACACATCTCATAACGTCATGACATCTCGTCAGACACAATGCTATTCTTAGTATTTAAATGAAAAGAAGAACAGATAAAGTGAGGTAGAAATGACATCTTTCCAGAGTCGAAAAATGGAAAAAGAGAAGAGCACAGGAAGTAAGACAAGCTCAAAGTAAAGGTCACATATGAAACACTGGACCACATTCAGCGTGCAAAGTTAACCCTCTGGGGTTCTTCATTATTGGGTCACACTCAGGGTCTTCGGGTCAAAAATGACCAGAGGGCGGGATTAAGATAAAAATGATTTGAGTAAAATCAATTAAATATATTTTTGTTCAATAATATTTTTTATTTTATTTTTTGGTGTTTTGAGATAATTTTATGATTTGTAATTAATATTTATGCAATAATTATGAACCATTTTTTCCCATTGAATATAATAAAAAAAGTATATATATATTATATATATATATATAATATATATATATATATATATATATATATATATATATATATATATATATATATATATATATATATATATTTATATATTTTTTTAATTAAAGCTGTATTTCATTTTAGAGTCAAGTCTAGGCCTCATGAGAGCAATTTTTTACATGAGATCGGTGCCATCCGGTGGACACATTGAGCATTTTTATAACGCAATAGCACATTTTTACCACTATAGTGGATCTTGTGTTTTATAAAAATAAAATAAAAATCGTAGCTTCATCGGAATGGTCCGAAACTTGGTGACTTTATTGGTACTTGGTATATGAACACCCCAAAAAATTTGGGGACAGGATTTGAAAAGTCTAAGTGGTCGTAAAAATAAAGTCACACTCGGGACCTTCGGGTCAAAAATGACCCCCATAGGAAATTAATGGGAAATTGGCAAAAATATGAAAATACAGTTTTTTTGTGCATACAATCTACAAATCAGCCAGGATGCAGAAAAAAAGGACTCAAGAGTGAAGATCTCTAAAACATCAAGAGTGCAAAACAGACAAAAAAACTCACACACACACACACACACAAAAACACAATTAGCTTTTGGAATGGCACGCATTAATTTGTGTGTGCGTGTGTTTTTGTGTGTATAAGTGTGTGTGTGTCTGTTTTGCACTCTTGATGTTTTAGAGATCTTCACTGTTGAGTCCTTTTTTTCTGCATCCTGGCTGATTTGTAGATTGTATGCACAAAAAAACCCTGAATTTTCATATTTTTGCCAATTTCCCATTCATTTCCTATGGGGGTCATTTTTGACCCGAAGATCCTGAATGTGACTATTTTTTTTACGACCACTTAGACTTTTCAAATCCTGTCCCCAATTTTTTGGGATGTTCATATACCAAGTACCAATAAAGAATCATTGGACTATTCCGAACTACAGCTGTAATCTCGTGAGAATGCGACACCTGGCAAAGGTTGATGTTTATTGAATGGCTAGTGACATCAATTGGACATTTCGTCACCTTTGTTTCCTTGTATGTGATTGGTTTAATCCTTTTCTGTCGCTGCGAGGGTTAAAAAAAAAATCGACATCGAAACGGAAAAAATAAACATCGTTTTTTCGCCTTAGCACATTCGGTGTGAAAGCACTCATTACACAAACAGCTGATCAAAAAATAAAACCATTGCGCGAATTATAATTATTTATAGAATTATAATTCGCGCGTCAAAATCGCGTCCAGTGTGAAAGGACCATTAGGCTGGCCACAATAAAAGGCTACTCTAAAATGTGCAGTTTTACTATATCTGCTTGTAAAGTCGTGACGTAAGGAACGCCGTTTCTGGGTCCAAGCCTCAACTGATGGCCATTTATTCATTTTAAACATTAAACATTTTAAAAAGTTAAATTTTTTAAATACTTACAGTCTACACAACAGTCTCTGTGCTCGCCGCGTCACAGATATTAATATTTTAACGATTTATAAAAGATGAATCACTGTCTGGCCATCTGGAATTCTGTAATGGAGATATATTGGTATTATGATTTTTTTGTAGTATTACACCACATTGTGTGTGTATATTAGCACCGTTTGTTGTTTTTCTTGTGGTATGAGATAGAGCGTTTGGACCTGGAAGCGCTGCCGCGTGATGTCAGACTTAACAACCGAATTGGGGGGGGTCCAAAAACCAGTCAGTATCTGGTGTGACCACCAATTGACCTATCGGTAAGCCCCTCCCCTCGAACGCAGATGAGCCAATAGCAGTTGAGTATCATTTGCGCTGGGATCTTTAGGTTTCAGCGCCATAGAGAAACATTGGAAAATCCGAAGCTCTCATCGATTTGATGGTGTTTATGCTACAAAAATGCTCAAATGTCGTGCCTGAGGAACTGTAACACTGACTCCAGGTCCTGAGAGGATTTTCTGTTTGTCAAACTCTCGTTAAGTTACGATTAAAGTCCCTGCTAACATACAAACCGAAATAACTAACTGTCCTCACGACATGTAACACTGCAGGTCAAAAACACATTTCAGTGCCTCTCCATATTAAACTGGTTATATGTAAATTAATTTAATTTTAGATATGTTTAAGCTCTACATTATCTGTCCTACTAAGGAGGACTCTTATTTTGATGGGTATTATAGTTTACGGGTAACGAAAGGAAGAGCTCGCACGCAGTTTATCGGAGTTGTTTTGCAGATACAAAGTTTCCCAGTTATTAACTGCACCCCCGAAAAGGCATACGGTCTGTGTATTTGTTTGTTTATTGTGAGTTGTGTGAGTGTTTCTATGTAATTTGCTGTGTGTGTTAATGGTAATGCCACAGAGAGAGAGTTTGTGAATGAGACGTTAATGCGCACTTCTTATGCTTTGTTTGTTCAGCTCTTACGATTATTTTTTTGGAGTGAAAAAGGACATAATAAACTTGATAAACCATCAGTAAAGTTTGGCCATCATTCAGACGGGATATACGCTACATTCTGTGTCCAAACACATCTTGGGATGCGGTTTTCACACTGACAGCTGTCACTGTAAGATATAGCAACTCCGTTTGTTTGTCCGAGTTAGCAACAGTAACTAAGGGGGGCGGGGCTTACTGATAGGTCAATTGCCTCACTACTAACTGGTTTTCGGACCAATCCCACCGTCCACCCCCCAATACAGTAAAACTGCACATTTTAGAGTGGTCTTTTATTGTGGGATGGATTATCTCGGCAAAGGAGAAGTGCTCACTAACACAGATTTATTTGAGACAATATTTGAGAAATAGGCCTTTTTTGTGTACATAGAAAAAGTCTTAGATCTTTTGAGTTCAGCTCATGAAAACTGGGGGCAAAAACAAAAGCGTTTATAATTTTGTTCAGTGTATATACAGTCAAACTAAAATGCTTTCAGACACCTTCTACATTTGCTCACATTATCACAGTTTATTCACTATAGTTTAGAAAATGGTAATTAAATATGACAAGAACTCGTAGTTAAACTGTCAGAACAAACTCATCTTGATAATGTCAGATAACTTTGATAGAAAGGGATTACAATCAACCAATCAGCTGTTACATTTAAGAACACTATTAGATAATACCAATTTAGCTCAACCAATGACCAAGCAATGCTTCATTTAGTTCAGTTTGTGGGGTCAAAGCAATTAGCAATAAGCAATTACAGAAAAAAACACTGAAGCAAAACATGCTCAGGTCAAAGTGTCTGAATCATTTGGTCCCAAATTTTTATCAATTTTACTGGTCGTCATTGTATGAATAATTTTTGGGTATAATGTCACAATTTACTTTATTTTGCGCTCCTCACTTACAGAAATTAACTATAGTGCCCTGCACACACTAGTGAAACATCTCTATCTGAATAATTTTTGGTTTGAATATATATATATATATATATATATATATATATATATATATTAGGGCTGTCAAAAGATGAATCGCGATTAATCGCATCCAAAATAAAAGTTTGTGTTTACATAATATATGTGTGTGTAGTCTGTTAATTATTACAAATATAAATACACACACATTCATGTATATATTTAAGAAATATTTGCATGTATATACTGTATATACATTTATATAATATATATATAAATATAAATGTTTTATATATAAAAATTAAAAAAAAATCTTAAATATATACATGAATGTGTGTGTATTTATATATAAATAATAATTAACAGAGTACACACATACATATTATGTAAACACAAACTTTTATTTTTGGATGCGATTAATCGCGGTTCATCTTTTGACAGCACATATATATATTGTCTGTCATTTTGACACTGAGGATGATCTATTTAACTTGTAACTGTAATTCCCTAACCATGTCCAGTTGGTAAAGAGTGCCAAAACAGTATTTATTGTTTGAATTTCATAATAAAAAGGAAAAAATGTGAAAGCTGAGACTTGTGAATGTGTAGTTTACGTCGGCTTGTTTGAATGAAAATTGGTTTTCTCTTTAACATCCACCGACGCTCCCCTCTGGGCTCCCGTAGTTCTGAATGGGCTCAGCGCTTCTGTTTTTTATTTTATTTTTTATCATTATTCATCTCAGGGATCGTACAACCTTTTGGCCCAGAAAACGCTCAATCTCAGAATATGTCGACCATTGACGTCATTGTGTGCAGAAACGCCGCTTCAACACAAGAAGAAGAAGAACGCCTGCTTCTGTAGGCCACTTTGTGGCAAACAAACACTTTTATTTTAAAAAGACATGAAATGACCACTATAACCAGTAGATGGCGGCAGAGGAGCACTTTTTGACTTATTAGCCATTTGCACTCCCTAAAATTTGGACAAAACTAGGAAGACACAAAGTCTCATGAAAAATTAAACTTTTCTTTAGATTGTGACTAAATTACCCAGAAAACAAGTAAGAGCGCTCCTTTAATAGTCTCTGAAGCTGTCGTCAGTTCAGTGTGACACTATAAACGAACATTGGTAACCTATATTTAATACGAGCACATTACTGTTGTTAATAAAAGTTAATTTTATCTGCATATCAATTCATAAACCTTTGACTAGTTCATTCACATGCTGAAAGTTTTGGACCCCAGGTATGTGCTACCAAAAGTAAAGTTAACTTGTTTTGAACAATTTATTTGTCATCTGCAGATTGATTTTAAGTAGGAGGGAAAAATCGATTTAAATCATAAATCTGATTTTTTTTGTGAAAAAAATCTAGGATTTGTTTTTTAGGCCATATCGCCCAGCCCTAATCAAAAGTAACAAAGCACAAAGCTAATTGTGATTATTGGACAAACGAAAAGTGAGTCTCTGTTCAACTTTCTCTTCATAAATAAATAAATAAATAAATAAAAGCATATGCTCGTCCTGCAAGTGTGTGAATTAAACTGAAAATGTGTACAAAAACAAGCTATTAAATATCAAATTTTCATATTGAAATGTGAAAAGTGAAAAGTGATGGGTAATAATAGATTGTGTTGGATTTTTTACGAATGCAAAAGCCTAACGCAACCTGTAAACATAGCATAAATTCAGTAATATGTTGATTTGCTGCTCAAGAATCATTTCTGATTTATCAGTTTGAAAATAAAAGGCATTGAATTGAAATACAAATCTTTTGAAACGTTATAAATGTCTTTACTGCCACTTTTGGTGAATTGAATGTGTCTTTATTTTCTTTTTTATTAAATCTTGCCCCAAACTTTTGGATGGTAATGTATTAGTTTCAACATTGATAATAATCATAAATGTTTCTTGAGCAGCAAATGATCATTTTAGAATAATTTCTGAAGGATCACGTGACACTGAAATTGTAGTAACATTTAAGTTTTTACAATATATTTGAGTATATTTTTTGCTCAACATTTTTTCTTTCAAAAACATTAAAAAAATCTGAATTATTCCAAACTTTAGACCAGTAGTGTACTAATATAGTCAACTTTATATAAAGAAAGCGCTGCAATAAAAGACTGTAGGACACTCATGGTTTGAGGGGTGTAAGTGTGGGAACTGCTCTGACCGGGCATGACCCAAAATAGCTTCACAGGGGGAAAAAAAACATCTCACTTTATTCTTTCATTCTGAAAATAGTCGCTTGGGCTACGACGGCGGTTCTGAGCAGCTGAATAACGGTCCAGCTTTAAAATGACAGAATTCCTCGGGGCACAACAAGGGTGGGCAACTCATTTGAAAAAAGACGCATTTCTCATTACCAAATTGGGTCTGCAAATAAGCCAGAGCCCTGCAGGAATTCAGTTACTCTCAACATGAAAAACCCAGCAGGGCAAATAAACTTCCGTTCCTGGGTTCCTTCAGCAGGGTCATTTGTAAATCCTGATGTCAGGACTCGGGGGGGAAGGGTCTGCATTCCACCTCAAACGCTATGAGCGAATACGTCTTTCATCCAATTTGTGTAATATGGGTCAGCAGAGAGAACGAAGGAAGTGCCATCATTTCACCTGAACAAAATCACATAAAGTGTCCTGTACTGAAGATATGAGCTGGTCCATTCAGCGCTGACAATAAAGGACTTACAATAGAAATAGAGTCTAAAAAGAAATTAAGGGGTTAGTTCACCCAAAAATGTAAATTCTGTCATTAATGACTGACCCTCATGTGGTTGGACACCCGTCAGACCTCCGTTCATCTTCAGACACAAATGAAGATATTTTAGTGTAAATCTGATGCTCTGAAAGGCCTCCATTGGCTCAATGCACTTTACACTCTCAAGACCCTTAAAAGACACTAAAGACGTCGCTACAAAGTCCATCTCACTACAGCGGCTCTACAATAACTTTATGAATCGGCGAGAATAGTTTTTGTGCGCAAATAACGACTTGTATAGTGATGACGATTTCAAAACACGGCCTCATGAAGCTTTGAAGCGTTATGAATCAGTGAGTCGAATCATGATTCGGATCGCGTGTCAAACCACCAAACTGCTGAAATTTGGCGATTCAAACTGCTGAATCGACTCACTGATTCATAACGCTTCAAACTGCTGAATCGACTCACTGATTCATAACACTCCAAACCGTTGAATCGACTCACTGATTCATAACACTCCAAACCGCTGAATCGACTCACTGATTCATAACACTCCAAACTGCTGAATCGACTCACTGATTCATAACACTCCAAACTGCTGAATCGACTCACTTATTCATAACACTCCAAACCGCTGAATCGACTCACTGATTCATAACACTCCAAACCGCTGAATCGACTCACTGATTCATAACACTCCAAACCGCTGAATCGACTCACTGATTCATAACACTCCAAACCGCTGAATCGACTCACTGATTCATAACGCTTCGAAGCTTCATGATGCCGTGTTTTGAAATCGTCATCACTATATAAGTCGTTATTTAGGGTTTTTTTGCGCACAAAAACTATTCTCGTCACTCCATAAAGTTATTGTAGAGCCGCTGTAGTGAGATGGACTTTGTAACGACTTCTTTAGTGTCTTTTAAGGGTCTTGAGAGTGTAAAGTGCATTGAGCCAATGGAGGCCTTTCAGAGCATCAGCTTTACACTAAAATATCTTCATTTGTGTCTGAAGATGAACGGAGGTCTGACGGGTGTCCAACCACATGAGGCTCAGTCATTAATGACAGAATTTACATTTTTGGGTGAACTAACCCTTTAAAGCTAAAATATGTATTTGTTCACCTCTAGGGGGTCGCTAAACTCTTCATGATCGATGAGGCAGTGAATCATGGGAATTGTCGTCACACCGATGGCTCTAATAATGTTTATGGATGAGTGAATGCATCGATGTTTTTTAACGTGAAAGTGGTATGAAGCAGGGCGGGATTACTATTTTGTTTTGTACTATTTATTTTGGAATTTGGCATTAATGATGATGCACAATTTCCCTTATTTGGCCGCGTCTCCATCAAGCCGTTTTTTCACGCGGCTGGCCCATTTTTCCAATTGTTTTCAATGGGAGCGCCGCGTTTTTAAAACACCAGGTGCGTAACGAGGCGCTGAGAGTTGAAGAATGTTCAACCTTGAGCAAAACGCAGCGCTCATCACTGTCACTTTTTACCTAGCCGTCCAATCACAGTGGAGGAGGGGCGGGACAAATACAACACCGACCAATCGCCACATTCTGCTTGTGCAACATCAACAACAAGCAGCCTGAGCAAATACTTTACATTGTATCGCATTTTTATATAGAAACTAGGGCTGTCAATCAATTAAAATATTTAAATCGCATGATTGTCGTGAATTAACTCGCGATTAATCACAACTTAATCGCACATTTTATTCGTTCTAAATGTTCCTTAAATTAATATTTTTCACGTTTTTAATAATCTAATCAACATGGGTATGGACAAATATGCATGCTTTATGCAAATGTATGTTTATTATTAGTGAAACCATACTCGACAGGGCATGAAGACTAGACATGTATCAAAGGTCAGATGTTTTTCAAAGAACTTGTTCATGTCTCTTAAGCCTAAGCTTAAAAATTCAGAATAAGCAGTGATTTCTCTCATTTTAAAGGGATAGTTCACCCACAAATGAAAATTAGCCCATGATTTACTCACCCTCAAGTCATCCGAGGTGTGTGACATTCTTCTTTCAGACGAATAAAATCTGAGTTATATTAAAAATGTTCTGGCTAATCCAAGCTTTATAATAGCAGTGAGAGTTGCTCTGTTTTTGAGTCCATAAAAAGTGCATCTGTCCGTCATATAACTGCTCCACACGGCTCTGGGGTGTTAATAAAGGCCTTCTGAAGCAAATCAACGCGTTTGTGTAAGAAAAATATCCATATTTAAAACTTTATCAAGTACATTTTCGATCGACCGCCTTCTGTGTAAAAGTGTTGAATGTTGAAAGTGAAACTCCAGATGTGTGTGTGACGTCATGACGAGCGGAGCTGAGCGTTAGTCTTTCCATCCGCAGGAGAACTTTCAACACTTTCTCCATAAATTGAACAGGGAAGGCGGTCGGCCGAAACTTTACTTGATAAAGTTTAAATATGGATATTTTTCTTAAACAAACGCGTCGATTCGCTTCCGAAGGCCTTTATTAACACCCCAGAGCCGCTGGAGCAGTTATATGACGGACAGATGCACTTTTTATGGACTTCAAAAACAGAGCAACTATGAATCCAATTCTAAAGCTTGGATTAGCCTGGACTTTTGTAATATAACTCAGATTTTATTCATCTGACTGAAGAATGTCACACACACCTCAGATGACTTGAGGGTGAGTAAATCATGGGCTAATTTAAATTTTTGGGTGAACTATCCCTTTAACGGTTCAGTTCACTTAACGGCCACTGGTGTCGCTAATAACACAGGCTTCTGAACTCCGCATAAAGCCTCGTTCCGTTTCTCAGAATCATAATTCAGATAAATGATTTCAAATCAATGACCAAAGCTGCGTTTTCCTTCCCAAAACAGCCAAGCTCGTGGTGGAGTGCAGTGGGCGGAGCTAAAGACACACACACACACCTATGACAAACACACGCGCAAACACACAATGCATTCGTGGCATTATCCCTCCCTGGATAACTCTTGATTCACTTTACATTGGTGTTGTTCACATTATATGCACTTACGCGCCGATTGCCAACAAAACACACATTTGATGCAGTTTCTCTCACCGCCTGTGGTTCCCACTCATGACCGGGAACACACACACACACACACACACACTTGCAGAACTCCGCAAACACAAACAGCATCCACTGTTCCCTTAACGCTGGGTTATTTGTGGAGCTGAACAAGGTTATCCATCCCTCACAATCAGAAACACACTTCTTTAGTGACACTGTTGATTTTTGTGAATCCTGAAGGTGTGTATTTGGCACAGAAATACTGTCATACATCGGACTAATTATTTGAAACTTTGTCCATGTTTAACATGAGGATCAACTCTTTAACACTGTAAATAAGGCAGAAAGCATGAAATAGCATTAGACGCTCCTTTAAGTCTTGTTTTCTGATAAATAAAACTAAATTAAGCAAGTTTATGCTTAAAACAAGATCTGTCAATAGACCCTTTTCACAGACTGTGATGACGCGTTTTAACGGTCATCAATATCGTAAATCCTGCAGCGTTTTTTTATATATATATGTACATTTATAACACTAATACTTCGTATTTTATTACTTTTGCATCAAATTACAATAAAAAAGTTACCGCTGATGTGAGGGTGTTTAGTAATAGCGTCAATGGAAGTTATGTTAAAAATGAACATATTTCTCTCTTTTCACTGCCGTTATTAATCTCACTCTATTTTTTCCCTCTTTTTGAAAGTTGTGAAATCACTACTGTGGTGTTTTTCTTTTGCTATGTGAGCAAATGGGGACACAAAAAAAATATTTAATGTATTCTCTCATTCACAGCTGTAATATTTAACCCAACTATGACGACTTCTGCTCTGAGAAACCCGGAAATGTGAAAAGGGTCTATGGGTATGAAAATAACTTGCATTTGAATTAAGTTGATTTTTCTTGACCCATTGGCAGATATTTGTTCTTCTTTTAATCATGAAGCCATTTTTTTTGTAAAATGAGTTAGACAGTTATTGGAGATCTGTTGGAAATTGTACAAACTCAAAGTTTAATATGAAGATCAATGTTGCACATCCAGTATATTCTCTAAAAGAAAGGATCTCATACACTGGATGTGTCCGCTTCATAAACGCAAAACACACACATTCGCAAAGAAGAAAAATTAAACACTGCCCATCAAGACATAAGGAAAACAGGCCTGTCACTCATCACGGCAGAAAAATGTATTTCATGCAGATGTGAGGTCACAGTGGACTCGAGAATCCTGGTTTTACATCGGAAAAACGAAGCCTAATTTGGAAAGTTTACAGGAGAAAAAAAACATAGCTAGAATTCCTCGCAGAATTCATGTACGGCTCTCAGCACTCTTGGGGACAAACCCAGAGCGACCAAAGATGGCATGCCTCAGATGCCGATGGCCTGCAGTAACAGCAGAGAAATATGCCTCAGACAATCTTTAGTTCATGAGTAAGGGAGAGAGTTCACTGAGGGAAACTCCTTAAAATAGAACACACCAGCGCTCAGGACATTCATCCCGTTATACTCGCGGCTAGAACCGGCTTTGCACTGCGTTATTAAGACAATATTAATAAATATTAGTGTTGTCAAAATTAAGTTAAAGGATTAGATAATAAACTTTTGCTGATAATTTACTCACCCTCATGTCATCCAAGATGTCCATGTCTTTCTTTCTTCAGTCGAAAAGAAATTAAGTTTTTTGATGAAAACATTCCAGGATTTTTCTCCATATAATGGACTTCAATGAGCTAACTACATAACTTCCGCTAAGTGAGGTCAAAATACGAGTGTGGTCATAGATATATTGATCGTAGATGCCTCATTCTACTGATCTGTGCAGGCGCTAATGAGGCATCTACGTATACATCAATGACCACGCTCGTATTTTGACCTCACTTAGCGGAAGTTATGGCGGAGCTCAGAGATGATCACGTTCATCTGATAAGAGGTTAAATAATAGCATAAATACTGCTGGGTTTCTCTCAGAAACTGATGGTTTGGCTAGATCAGACCCTTATTCATCATCTGGTGTCGTTTAAAGCCCTTTGAAGCTGCACTGAAACTGTCATTTGGACCTTGAACCGTTTGGAGCCCATTGAAGTCCATTATATGGAGAAAAACCCTGGAATATTTTCATCAAAAACCTTGATTTCTTTTTGACTGCAGAAAGAAAGACATGGACATCTTGGCCACCAGGGGCAGGGATGGCTCGATACCACAATGTTGTCTTCGGTACGGAACCCCAATCTAATACCGAAGTACCGATATTAAATCCATACCATACCGGGTCTGAATTTTGCCGCGGGTATTGCACATAAATTTACTCACTCTCGCAGGTTTGAGGTTTATAAAGCGGGAAATTAACACAAATGTTTATTATTAAATTAATCAACGAAGATTATCACATCAGTCTTTTGGAAACTTTCTTGTGCAAAGTAATTTCAGCAATACTGCGCGTCTCCTTCTCTAGCTCTCAAAATGAGCAAATTGCCTCTAGCTTCAAAAGACATCACACATGCACTATAAAAGCATCTGCGCGCTCAGATTCAAAACTTATGCTTACGTTGCGGGAGAGCTGACGGAAATCACTGCCCACGTCTTTTCAAACCTCGCCAATTTGAACATTTGAAGCGATTTTATAGAATTTCATAATACATGGGATGGGAGCTCTGAGAGTTTTCTTTGTGCTCATACCAACAGCAAACACACAAGCCTAAAGAGCTCACACATTCCAGATGAAGCTGTTTTTCCTTAGTCAAATACACACTAAATTATGTCAAAAATGTCCATCTTTAGTGAGTAGTCACATAAACACAGTCGGTTTTGTCTTTCGCGAATGTAAATACTGCAATAGTATGCGTGCAAATATTATGAAATCTAAACATCACTGGTTGAAACGAACGCTGGAGATTTCGTTATATTTAAACAATACGATCTTATTTGCGTTGATCAGTGTTAAAAGAAAATAAATGTCTTAATTAGATGGTTTGATTTATGCCCTGTCGATCTCTTAATGTCTTACACAAGTCAGGAATGGCGAGTGGCAGATGCTTGGCAAGGTTTGATGGTTTTCAGAAGTTTTATAAGCAAAGTAATTCCAAATTTCACTTCTACTTCTCTCTTTATTAACTCCTTTTGTGCGTGTTGAGTGAGAATCAACTGCTGTATTCATTTTGTTATATGGCGCCACATTTGCCGGTTTCGCGTCAGTTTGGGTTGCACACTGCCATCTAGCGGTGAACTTCGGAACAGCAGCATATACAGAAATGAGCAAAATCATGATATTGTACAGTTTGAAATAAAATATATACCGGTATTTTCCCGAGCATCCCAACACTGCAGTGAGAGTAAAGCGCTTCTGCAGAATAAAACCAGAAACCGAGGGGAACGCAGATATGATGTCATCGACAGGCCACGCCCTCACACGTCCTGGTTCCTCGGGTAAAATAGCATCTCACCATTTACAAATAGTTGGAAATATTTGGGATATTGTAAGTACTCAACTGAACAAAATATATAACACTGGCCTAGTGGTGTTTGGATATTTTACTGAAAAATTTTTACATAGTGCAGCTTTAAGCTTTGATGTAGCAATGATCGTGCTTCCCTCCTCACCCCTCATATCCCCTGAGATGAGAGATTTATGTATTTTATGTGTGGGGAAAAAAGCCTCTGATGACGCAAATATCGTCATTTTGCTTCTTCGGAGGCTGTTTTGTCCAGAGGCTAGAGACTACAGCCAGTAGTAGAGCTAGTTCTGCATGTTTTCAACCCGCCCTCAGGGGTGGATCTCACTCACAGACGGACGCTCGGCATCATACCAGAGCGGTCGGAGCAACAAGAGTGTTCTCAATTAATTCCTATGAAAGTTAAGCTTCCATTGGCATGAACTGAAAATGCGCCAGACTGGACACTCACCGTGAATGAATGACTGCCGGGCGGCCGTGCTCATTTTAGTTCCAGGTTAGAATTAGTTCACCCCAAAAAAATATTATCCCATGATTTACTCTCCCTCAAGCCATCCTAGGTGTACATGACATTCTTCTTTCAGACAAATGTCCTGGCTCTTCCCAGCTTTATAATGGCAGTGAATGGTACCTGAGATTTTGAAGATGGACAGATGCACTTTTATGATGGATAGATACACTTTTATGATGGATAGATGCACTATTATGATGGATAGATGCACTTTTATGATGGATAGATACACTTTTATGATGGATAGATACACTTTTATGATGGGTAGATACACTTTTATGATGGATAGATGCACTATTATGATGGATAGATGCTATTTTATGATGGACAGATGCACTATTATGATGGATAGATGCTGTTTTATGATGGACAGATGCACTATTATTATGATGGATAGATGCACTATTATGATGGATAGATGCACTTTTATGATGGACAGATGCACTTTTATGATGGACAGATGCACTTTTATGATGGATAGATGCACTTTTATGATGGATAGATGCACTTTTATGATGGACAGATGCACTTTTATGATGGACAGATGCACTTTTATGATGGATAGATGCACTTTTATGATGGATAGATGCACTTTTATGATGGACAGATGCACTATTATGATGGATAGATGCTGTTTTATGATGGACAGATGCACTATTATTATGATGGATAGATGCACTATTATGATGGATAGATGCACTTTTATGATGGACAGATGCACTTTTATGATGGACAGATGCACTTTTATGATGGATAGATGCACTTTTATGATGGATAGATGCACTTTTATGATGGACAGATGCACTTTTATGATGAACAGATGCACTTTTATGATGGACAGATGCACTTTTATGATGGATAGATGCACTTTTATGATGGATAGATGCACTTTTATGATGGATAGATGCTATTTTATGATGGACAGATGCACTAATATTATGATGGGTAGATACACTTTTATGATGGATAGATGCACTTTTATGATGGACAGATGCACTTTTATGATGGACAGATGCACTTTTATGATGGACAGATGCACTTTTATGATGGATAGATGCACTATTATTATGATGGGTAGATACACTTTTATGATGGATAGATGCACTTTTATGATGGACAGATGCACTTTTATGATGGACAGATGCACTTTTATGATGGACAGATGCACTTTTATGATGGACAGATGCACTATTATGATGGATAGATGCACTTTTATGATGGACAGATGCACTTTTATGATGGATAGATGCACTATTATTATGATGGGTAGATACACTTTTATGATGGACAGATGCACTTTTATGATGGATAGATGCACTTCTATGATGGACAGATGCACTTTTATGATGGACAGATGCACTTTTATGATGGATAGATGCACTATTATTATGATGGGTAGATACACTTTTATGATGGATAGATACACTTTTATGATGGATAGATGCACTTTTATGATGGGTAGATACACTTTTATGATGGATAGATACACTTTTATGATGGATAGATACACTTTTATGATGGATAGATGCACTTTTATGATGGACAGATGCACTTTTATGATGGACAGATGCACTTTTATGATGAACAGATGCACTTTTATGATGGACAGATGCACTTTTATGATGGATAGATGCACTTTTATGATGGATAGATGCACTTTTATGATGGATAGATGCTATTTTATGATGGACAGATGCACTATTATTATGATGGATAGATGCACTATTATGATGGATAGATGCACTTTTATGATGGACAGATGCACTTTTATGATGGACAGATGCACTTTTATGATGGATAGATGCACTTTTATGATGGATAGATGCACTATTATTATGATGGGTAGATACACTTTTATGATGGATAGATACACTTTTATGATGGATATATGCACTTTTATGATGGATATATGCTCTTTTATGATGGATAGATGCACTTTTATGATGGACAGATGCACTTTTATGATGGATAGATGCACTTTTATGATGGACAGATGCACTTTTATGATGGATAGATGCACTTTTATGATGGATAGATGCACTATTATGATGGATAGATGCACTTTTATGATGGACAGATGCACTTTTATGATGGACAGATACACTTTTATGATGGACAGATGCACTTTTATGATGGATAGATGCACTTTTATGATGGACAGATGCACTTTTATGATGGACAGATACACTTTTATGATGGACAGATGCACTTTTATGATGGACAGATGCACTTTTATGATGGATAGATGCACTATTATGATGGATAGATGCACTATTATTATGATGGGTAGATACACTTTTATGATGGATAGATACACTTTTATGATGGATATATGCACTTTTATGATGGATATATGCTCTTTTATGATGGATAGATGCACTTTTATGATGGACAGATGCACTTTTATGATGGATAGATGCACTTTTATGATGGACAGATGCACTTTTATGATGGATAGATGCACTTTTATGATGGATAGATGCACTATTATGATGGATAGATGCACTATTATTATGATGGGTAGATACACTTTTATGATGGATAGATACACTTTTATGATGGATATATGCACTTTTATGATGGATATATGCTCTTTTATGATGGATAGATGCACTTTTATGATGGATAGATACACTTTTATGATGGATATATGCACTTTTATGATGGATATATGCTCTTTTATGATGGATAGATGCACTTTTATGATGGATAGATGCTCTTTTATGATGGATAGATGCACTTTTATGATGGACAGATGCCCTTTTATGATGGACAGATGCACTTTTATGAGGATAGATGCACTTTTATGATGGATGGATGCACTTTTATGATGGACAGATGCACTTTTATGATGGATATATGCTCTTTTATGATGGATAGATGCACTTTTATGATGGATAGATCCACTTTTATGATGAACTCTTATTGTGTCAGAAAGAAGAATGTCTTGTACACCTAGGATGGCTTGAGGGGGAGAAAATAATGTGATTACATTTTCCTTTTTGGGTGAACTATCCCTTTAATAGGTGAGAATTTGTACTGTGTGCTCCCTATTACTAGTGGACCTTTTTTTCCTTTAGTCATGTCTTAAATCAGGACTTCCTCAAATGAAAAGATGCACCATGTTTTGTCTTTGGTTCATATTGATGAATTGAGTAAAGTGTTGTTGGGATGTGGACTGACCTCTGCAGCAGAACTGACCGATGAAGATGATCTCCTCTGCCGAGAGTCTTCAGCGCTCATCATCTCCGCCTGGCGAGCTCTTCTGCCGGATCGAGCCACCTAATCAACATCAGCAGCATATCTGTCAATCAACACCTTCTGGAATAATCCGTCCAAGCATTAACAACAAATTAGACTTTTTTTATTTTTTTCTAGAAGAAAATTAGGTCAGTTTTAGAACAATGGAGGTGTATTTTTGTACTTCCTTTAATGTATTAATAATTAAAAAAATATATATATTAGATTTATTTGAATGTTTGTTAACGCATGTTGAGCGTGAGAGAGTCACGTGGTCCACAGACGCCGTTATAGTTGCTATGGCAACAGGACGCCATCTCTGTTGTTTACACGCGATGTAAGAGAAATAAACACAATGTACGCGTTCCCTTCAGCACACAAACAACACTAGATCATGTTAGTCCGGTTTGCTATAGTTGAGGGATCTGTAGGAGTAGTTCATCGGTTCTTTAGCCCACTATAAACACTAGTGCTCTGCAGTTTGAAATGCGCCGTGAATCAAACACACACGCGAGGCTTTCTGCGAGCTCCACCGTGTCTCGCACAACATGTCTGTCTGTCTGCTTACAGTGATGAACGAATCTCTAAAACAGTTTAATATGAATTCAACTCACATTTCTAGTTAATCCACCGTCTGCCAGCTGAAGACTGTCGTCCATTTCTAACGGAGCCGCGTCCCGGAAGCGACGTCACGTCACCGCTGAATCCCGGCATTATTATAATTATAATGGAAAAGTTTTTATATTCAAAGCAAATTTCATCAGTCATACCCAAATATGTATACCGCTGACTTTCAAAACAATTTAAAAAATGTATAAAAACTGTGAAATTGGTAAAAACGATTCATTTTCTCTTTCTTTTTGATCATATTATTGTCATTCAATTTGTGATTCAATAAAAATTATAAAATACATCCTTGTTTTTAGGCATGTGCCATGATAATACTGTGCCATTCTTTAAATCACGTTGCGTTGTATCACACATGCAGAAAACAATTATTTAGTGTCATTATGTATTAAAAGGCCATGGAATCTAATACACTCCAAAAAATGCTGGGTTAAAAATAACCCAAGTTGGGTTGAAAATGGACTAACCCAGCAATTGGGTTGTTTTAACCCAGCAATTGGGTTGTTTTAAGCAAACATTTAACCCAACCTCTGGGTTAAAACAACCCAATTGCTGGGTTAGTCCATTTTCATCCCAACTTGGGTTATTTTTAACCCAGCATTTTTAGAGTGTACCTGTACCATATATGTGTCAGAAATTGTCTTATTGGACTTATAGACTTCTGTAATAAGTATTCTGTAAGAGTATTAAAAACAGGAAAAAACTTCTTTATACTGATTAATCAATGTCCCCAATAATGTTTAAGAAAGTTTTTTTCTGAACAAACAAACAACACTGAACAGCACTGACATTCTCAATCAAATACAACAAAACATTTGTTTATGTGTGTAAACACTAGGGATGCAACAATACAGTTAGTCCACGGTTCAATACATACCTCGGCTTTTAACCACGGTTTTCAGTTCGGTTCGGTTCTGATGGCTTGTCACATCAGTTTTTTGTTATTCTATTCTTAGGCGAAAAGAACCGCAAGAGGTTAAGGAGAATTTTTTTTTTTATTGCAATACTCTTTCTTTATTTTATTGAAAAGAACTGAAAAACCTTACTTAAACTTAAAACTTTACTTTAAAAAAAAAAACAGCGGGACAGAAAAAAGGACAGCGTGTTCACTATAGGCTGCGCCGCTGTCAATTAAAGACCTGCACACATCTAATATACAGACACACACCGATTTTACTTTCACTTTAGACATAACCGACTGTGTTTATGTTAACCTTGTGTGTATTTGACAGTATTAGTGCAGTAAGACGACTATTTAGTCCAGTAATCACGTGTTTGACAGGCGTTTAGTGCGCACGCTCGGAAAAGCGCATGTTAAAACCGTGCACGCGAATGAAATGTTTAACCGGCGGCAAGGCTTTAAAACACATGCAAATAAAGAACTTTGGTGATTGTGAATAACTCGTGTTGCGTGAGTATAACTCTACCACTAACCTGTGATGTGAATGTCGCGTTGTTCAGTATTGGGATGGAGGCAAATTATAGAATGTGTAGAAAAATAATTCATTAAATGCAAAACGGAAAAAAACGCAATTCACAAGCTCGTATTGAACCGTGAAGGCCGTACCGAACGGTTCAATATTATATTGAGGATTGTGGCATTGTGGTTCTTCAGCGGTTCTTTGACTGAGGTGCTATATAGCACTGCAAACCATATACAGAACATGTGCTATTTAGCACTAAAAGTAGTTCCCCTATGATTACAACCAAGAACCACTTTTAGTGCCATAGCTATAGCACTTTTTTCGTGCATGTGCATGTCATGGGAACCAACAACGTCACATACATTTAGGCTATATTTCTATTTAACGCAGCCACTATAAATGCACATAATGTTTTACTTCTGGGAAATAGAATTTGGAATATATATATATATATATATATATATATATATATATATATATATATATATATATATATATATATATATATATATATATATATATATATATATATATATATATATATATATAAATATAATTAAACTTAACTGCCAATTGAGACAAAAGTTGAGGAAAAATACCAAGTAAAACAAATTTGTAAATATTTGTTTAATATGTGCAGTTTTTAGCTTATAAAAAAGAAATGGTTAGAAAACCAGAATGCCTGCAGATAAACTGTTAATGACCGACATTTCACACAATAATCAATGAAAATAGCTCCAAACAGCACCACAGCAGAACACTGGCCCTTGTCTAAAAGGAGGAGTTGTGTGGGTTTTATTAAATATATATTTGTGCTTTTGAAAGAATTGGTAGAACATTTTCCAGTAATCTCAATAGAACAGTTCATTGCTGCCATCTACTGGCGGTTTTATATTTATTTTTAATAGTTTCATATTTGTTTGGCCTCCTTTCATTTCGGCAACCCGGTTCAAATGAGCTTTCAAGAAGTTCATAGAACGATTTTTTAAAGCATAAATTCAGAATATACTCAAGTAGCTATGAATGTGCTTTTACTTAATCTAATTTAATAATTACTACTTTATCTAAGTTACTTAATCTATTTTAATAATAGCTTAAATTATCGGGGATTTGACGTGCAGATGGGCAGACGTTCTCCACACGCATGTCACACGCATGTAGTTGCGTTTGTAAACTTAGATTGTTGTGACGTAATCCACACGTTAACTTCTAACGTGACGTCTGCATAGATCAACAGCTACACATTACTGACGTGTCTACTTGACGCAATATTTACGTCACCATCACGTCATTACCATCACATCACATGTCACCATCACGTCATTACCATCACATCATGTTATCATCATGTCATTACATCACGTCATCACCATCACATCACGTCACCATCACATGTCATTACATCACATCATGTCATCACCATCACATCACGTCACCATCACATGTCATTACATCACGTCATCACCATCACATCACGTTACCATCACATGTCATTATCATCACATCATGTCATCATTTTCACGTCATTACATCACATGTCATTACCATCACATCACGTCACCAGCACATGTCATTACATCACGTCATCACCATCACATCACGTCACCATCACATGTCATTATCATCACATCATGTCATCATTTTCACGTCATTACATCACATGTCATTACCATCACATCACGTCACCATCAAATGTCATTACATCACGTCATCACCATCACATCACGTCACCATCACATGTCATTATCATCACATCATGTCATCATTTTCACGTCATTACATCACATGTCATTACCATCACATCATGTTATCATCATGTCATTACATCACATCTTCACCATCACGTCATCACCATCACATCACATGTCACCATCACTTCATTACCATCACATCATGTTATCATCATGTCATTACATCACGTCATTACCATCACATCATGTAATCATTATCACGTCATTACATCACATGTCATTACCATCACATCATGTTATCATCATCACCACGTCATTACATCACATCATGCCATCATCATCATGTCATCACCATCACATCACCTGTCACCATCACGTCATTACCATCACATCATGCCATCATCATCATGTCATCACGATCACATTACACGTCACCATCACGTCATGTTATCATCATGTCATTACATCACGTCATCACCATCACATCACATGTCACCATCACATGTCATTACCATCACATCATGTTATCATCATGTCATTACATCACATGTCATTACCATCACATCATGTCATTACATCACGTCATCACCATCACGTCATCACCATCACATCACATGTCACCATCACTTCATTACCATCACATCATGTCATCATTATCACGTCATTACATCACATGTCATTACCATCACATCATGTCATCATTATCACGTCATCACATGTCATTACCATCACATCATGTTATCATCATGTCATTACATCACGTCATCACCATCACATCACATGTCACCATCACATGTCATTACCATCACATCATGTTTTCATCACCATCACATCACATCATTACCATCACATCATGTCATCATCATGTCATTACATCACGTCATTACATCACACCATCAACATCACGTCATTACCATCACATCATTAGCATCAAGTCATCACGCTCATGTCATCACCATCACATCACGTCACATGTCACCATTATATGTCATCACCATCATGTCATCACCATCAGATCAGTTGAAGTTGAAGGTTGAGCAAGGCCATGATCACATCATTTTCCAGAACATGTAATAAATGTTATAACAAAGACGCTTGACAAATTTTCAATTGGTCAAAATATTTAAATATTAAAAAGAATATTTAAATTAAAGTTTATTTTACTAAAACTTTCTAAAACTCAAGGTCATTTTAGAGCCAACAGCAATATAAACACACACAAATAAATATAAATTAATAGATTGACAAACCAGTATAGGAAAGTTCAGAAGTGTATGTCTTTGTCACTGAGAGAATGTAGTGTTTCTTTGCTGTCCTCTTCATGTCCGTGGGACAGTGATGACATCCCCTGATTGTGTATTGCACATTCATAGCTGTTTTTTTTAAGGGATGTATATTTGGTTCAGTGCCAGCAATCTGGGGTCTTATATTGTTTAGGACATTGCCTGTGCATGTTGATTTAAGCCACTTGGATCTTGCCATATATAGAAATGTTGATATGCAAGTTCCCACTGCAACTTGACATTGGTTATTTCATACTGAAGTATGTCATGGACAGTGAAATCTGAGGTTCACCAGCTCATAAAAGGGCAAATAGTTCTTCAGCTACATTTGAAACAATGATGATATTAATGATGCTCAATATAAAGATCTGCTTAAATAAAAAGTTATGAAACCATATGAACATAATAATAATGACTTAAAATACTTAACGCCTTTGAATGTGCAGACATCATTTCAGCATGAATATGATCAACTCTTTAAGCATATAATGCAATCAAATATAAAGATTCCACTGTCCACGTACGAGGACATTATATTTGAGTGAATTTCTCTGAAACCATACATTTCACAGTTTCAGTCTGGATGTCCTGTCAAAAACACATTCAGGGCTTTTCAGAGATACCATTTGTTTTGTGGTCTCACCACAACATCTTTTTTGTCTTTAAAAATGACTGAATGATCGAATTTACCACTCTTAAAAAGTGTGTCTCTTATAACTCAAATATGATAATATTTTGTATTTATTATCATTGAAATATTCAATTTAATTCTTCAATAATTCTTCAATTATCATTCAAATATGAATTTTTTTCAAATTGTTTGTTATAAATCACCTCATCACCATCACATGTCATCACCATCACATCACGTCATCACCATCACATCACGTCATCACCATCACGTCATCACCATCACATGTCATCACCATCAAATGTCATCACCATCACATGTCATCACCATCACATCACGTCATCACCATCACATGTCATCACCATCACATGTCATCACCATCACATCACGTCATCACCATCACATCATCACCATCACGTCATCACCATCACATGTCATTACCATCACATCACGTCATCACCATCACGTCATCACCATCACATGTCATCACCATCACATGTCATTACCATCACGTCATTACCATCACATGTCATCACCATTACATGTCATTACCATCACATCACGTCATCATCATCAGGTCATCACCATCACATGTCATTACCATCACATCACGTCATCACATCACATGTGATCACTATCACATGTCATCACCATCACATGTCATCACCATCAAATGTCATTACCATCACATGTCATCACCATCACATGGAATCACCATCACATGTCATTACCATCACGTCATCACCATCACATGTCATCACCATCACGTCATCACCATCACGTCATCACCATCACGTCATCACTATCACGTCATCACCATCACATCATCACCATCACATCATCACCATCACATCATCACCATCACACGTCATTACATCACGTCAACACCATCACATGTCATCATCATCACATGTCATTACCATCACATGTCATCACCATCACGTCATCACCATCTCGTCATCACCTTCACGTCATCACCATGACAAGTCATCACCATCACGTCATCACCATCACGTCATCACGTCATCACCATCCCGTCATCACATCACATTATCAAGTCATCACCATCACATCATCACCATCACGTCATCACCATCACATCATCACCATCACATCATCACCATCACGTCATCACCATCACATCATCACCATCACATCATCACCATCACATGTCATCACCATCACATCATCACCATCACGTCATCACCATCACATCATCACCATCACATCATCACCATCACATGTCATCACCATCACATTATCACCATCACATGTCATCACCATCCCATCATCACCATCACGTCATCACCATCACATCATCACATCATCAACATCAAATCCTCACCATCATATCATCACCATCACATGTCATCACCATCACATGTCATCACCATTACGTCATCACCATCACATCATCACCATCACATCATCACCATCACATCATCACGTCATCACCATCACGTCATTACCATCATGTCATCACCATCACGTCATTACCATCATGTCATCACCATCACGTCATCACCATTACATCATCACCATCACGTCATCACCATCACGTCATTACCATCATGTCATCACCATCACGTCATCACCATTACATCATCACCATCACGTCATCATATCATTACGTCATCACCATCCCAAGTCATCACCATCACATCATCACCATCACGTCATCACCATCACTTGTCATCACCATCACATCATCACCATCACGTCATCACGTCATCACCATCACGTCATCACCATCACATCATCACCATCACATCATCACCCTCACGTCATCACCATCACGTCATCACCATCACATCATCACCATCATGTCATCACCATCACACGTCATTACATCACGTCATCACCATCACAACATCACGTTATCACCTATGGCGCTCGCTTTGTGTCATTTCTTTCCTAACCACGCTTAAAGACGTGTTAACGTGCGTGTGACATGCGTGTGGAGAACGTCTACACGTCTGAACGTCTGCCCGTCTACACGTCTGTACGTCTGCACGTCTGTACGTCTGCCCGTCTGAACGTCAAATGCCCGATAATTAAGCTATTATTAAAATAGATTAAATATTACTTGGTAAGTTCTACATACATAAATGTAAATGGTCTGGTAGGATTCCCAATATTACCCATTTCAAGGCTGATCTGAAGAATTACTTTGAAACGTTACAAGGACTCTGAAACCGCAAAGCAATAGAACTATGGAGATTAACAAAGAATTAAACTCCTCTTCTTTAATTTGAGTACACTAATATACCCTTCTTTTTGTTGTTTGTTGTTGTTGGTATTCTTATTTTATTTTATTATTTTTAATTTACTTCTTCAATGTTCAAAATCCTTGATTTGAATGTTATCTTACCTGATGTTAAACATTTTATAACTGTTTCATGATGTTATGGAATTTTTAAAAGAATTTTATGTGAAACATTTGTATGTTTTGAAATGTTAAAATTATATTTTTTGGAGAATTAAAAAAAAATTGATTAAGTAATTTAGATGAAGTAGTAATTTAGATTAAGTAAAAGCACATTCATAGCTATAACATTATAGTGCATAGCCATATATTTAACATTCTTGAAGAATATCAAGAAAATACTGTTTAGGTTTGTGATTAAAAAAAAAACTAATCTCACAACAGTAAAAAGCTTTAAATTATTTTACATTATCAATTATGTGTGAACTAGGGGTTATGAAATATTTCTTGATACACTACAGTGAACGTCTATAAATGCCTCGATGTAGCCTACTTGGTGAGGCGGGGTTAGGGGGGCCCGTACAATTTATTTTGCATTAGACGTTCAGACGGGCAGACGTGCAGACGTGCAGACGTTCTCCACACGCATGTCACACGCACGTAGTCACATTTGTCAATTTAGATCGTTGTGACGTTCAGACGTTCAGACGTAATCCACACGTTTACTTCTAACGTGACGCGGCCGTGACGTCTGCATAGATCAACAGCTACACATTGCTGACGTGTGTACGTGACGTAATATTTGCGTGTACGTCTCCATATAAAACAAATGGAGACGTACACGCACGTATACACGTGTGTTGTCTGGTGTGCTTGTCAGTCTCGTCGCCGAATGGTACATTCCGAGCGCCATAATCACCATCACATCATCACCATCACATCATCACGTCATCACCTTCACATGTCATCATCATCACATCATCACAATCACATGTCATCATCATCACCATCACGTCATCACCATCACATGTCATCACCATCACATCATCACGTCATCACCATCACGTCATCACCATCACACGTCATCACCATCACCATCACGTCATCACCATCACATGTCATCACCATCACGTCATCACCATTACGTCATCACCATCACATCATCACCATCACATCATCACCATCACATCATCACGTCATCACCATCACATCATCACCATCACGTCATCACTATCACGTCATTACCATCATGTCATCACCATCACATGTCATCACCATTACATCATCACCATCACGTCATCGTATCATTACATCATCACCATCCCAAGTCATCACCATCACATCATCACCATCACATCATCACCATCACTTGTCATCACCATCACATCATCACCATCACGTCATCACCATCATGTCATCACCATCACATCATCACCATCACATCATCACCCTCACGTCATCACCATCACATCATCACCATCACATCATCACCATCATGTCATCACCATCACACGTCATTACATCACGTCATCACCATCACAACATCACGTTATCACCATCACATCATCACCATCACGTCATCACCATCACATGTCATCATCATCACATCATCACAATCACATGTCATCATCATCACCATCACGTCATCACCATCACATGTCATCACCATCACATCATCACGTCATCACCATCACGTCATCACCATCACATGTCATCACCATCACATTATCACCATCACATGTCATCACCATCACATCATCACGTCATCACCATCACGTCATCACCATCACATGTCATCACTATCACATTATCACCATCACATGTCATCACCATCATGTCATCACCATCACATCATCACGTCATCACCATCACGTCATCACCATCACATCATCACCATCATGTCATCACCATCACGTCATCACCATCACATCATCACCATCACGTCATTACCATCACATGTCATAACCATCTCATCATCACCATCACGTCATCACCATCACATCATCACCATCACGTCATCACCATCACGTCATCACCATCACATCATCACCATCACGTCATTACCATCATGTCATCACCATCACATGTCATTACCATCACGTCATCACGATCACGTCATCACCATCACGTCATCACCATCACATCATCACCATCACATCATCACGTCATCACCATCACATCATCACGTCATCACCATCACGTCATCACCATCACATGTCATTACCATCACGTCATCACCATCAAGTCATTACCATCACGTCATCACCATCACATCATCACGTCATCACCATCACATCATCACGTCATCACCATCACGTCATCACCATCACGTCATCACCATCACATCATCACCATCACGTCATAACCATCACATCATCACCATCATGTCATCACCATCACATCATCACGTCATCACCATCACATGTCATCACCATCACATCATCACTATCACATGTCATCACCATCACATCATCACGTCATCACGTCATCACCATCACACGTCATCACCATCACATCATCACTATCACATGTCATCACCATCACATCATCACGTCATCACGTCATCACCATCACACGTCATCACCATCACATCATCACCATCACATGTCATCACCATTATGTCATCACCATCACGTCATCACCATCATGTCATCACTATCACATGTCATCACCATCATGTCTTCACCATTACATCATCACATCATCACCATCACACGTCATCACCATCACGTCATCACCATCATGTCATCACCATCACATGTCATCACCATCATGTCATCACCATTACATCATCACGTCATCACCATCACACGTCATCACCATCACATCATCACCATCACGTCATCACCATCACATCATCACGTCATCACCATCACACGTCATCACCATCACATCATCACCATCACATGTCATCACCATCACGTCATCACCATCACACGTCATCACCATCACATCATCACCATCACATGTCATCACCATCACATCATCACCATCACATGTCATTACCATCACGTCATCACCATCACATGTCATCACCATCACATCATCACCATCACGTCATTACCATCACATCATCACCATCACATTATCACCATCACATGTCATTATCATCGCCATCACATGGCAATACATCACATCATCACCATCACATCATCACCATCACGTCATCATCATCACATCATCACCATCACATCATCACGTCATCACCATCACATCATCACGTCATCACCATCACGTCATCACCATCACATGTCATTACCAACACGTCATCACCATCAAGTCATTACCATCACGTCATCACCATCACATCATCACGTCATCACCATCACATCATCATGTCATCACCATCACGTCATCACCATCACGTCATCACCATCACATCATCACCATCACGTCATCACCATCACATCATCACCATCATGTCATCACCATCACATCATCACGTCATCACCATCACATGTCATCACCATCACATCATCACGTCATCACCATCACATCATCACGTCATCACCATCACATGTCATCACCATCACATCATCACGTCATCACCATCACATCATCACGTCATCACCATCCCATGTCATCACCATCACATCATCACGTCATCACCATCACACGTCATCACCATCACATCATCACCATCACATGTCATCACCATCACATCATCACGTCATCACCATCACACGTCATCACCATCACATCAACACCATCACATGTCATCACCATTATGTCATCACCATCACGTCATCACCATCATGTCATCACCATCACATGTCATCACCATCATGTCATCACCATTACATCATCACGTCATCACCATCACACGTCATCACCATCACATCATCACCATCACGTCATCACCATCACATCATCACGTCATCACCATCACACGTCATCACCATCACATCATCACCATCACATGTCATCACCATCACGTCATCACCATCACACGTCATCACCATCACATCATCACCATCACATGTCATCAGCATTATGTCATCACCATCACGTCATCACCATCATGTCATCACCATCACATGTCATCACCATCATGTCATCACCATTACATCATCACGTCATCACCATCACACGTCATCACCATCACATCATCACCATTACGTCATCACCATCACATCATCACGTCATCACCATCACACGTCATCACCATCACATCATCACCATCACATGTCATCACCATCACGTCATCACCATCACACGTCATCACCATCACATCATCACCATCACGTCATCACCATCACATCATCACCATCACATGTCATTACCATCACGTCATCACCATCACATGTCATCACCATCACATCATCACCATCACGTCATTACCATCACATCATCACCATCACATTATCACCATCACATGTCATCACCATCACATCATCACCATCACGTCATTACCATCACATCATCACCATCACATTATCACCATCACATGTCATTATCATCGCCATCACATGGCATTACATCACATCATCACCATCACATCATCACCATCATGTCATTACCATCACGTCATCACCATCACGTCATCACCATCACATGTCATCACCATCACATCATCACCATCATGTCATTACCATCACGT
>JARQWZ010003359.1:0-22500 GCA_033150135.1 Gobio occitaniae | reverse complement strand
GGTTTTTGTTACAGTGTTAACAAAACACATAATCTGTTCAAATCAAAAGAAGCCATATACAAAAATTATCATGAAGAAAAATGTTTGACTAAACTCATCACTGACTAAAAATATTAATAAATAATATTCACCAACAATACTTTCTTGCAACAGATCAGACATTCTGAATTCTAAACACATTCTAGGGGGTGAAAATTTTAGACGCACACAGATATCAAGAGTCAGCATATGAATCTCAACAATGCTGCAATGCATGCTGGGAACCATTAGTTTATACTGTGGTGGTTTAGTAGGGTTGGAGCTAAACTCTCATTAGCTCTCTAGGACCGAACTTCCCGACTCCTGACTTAGAGCTACAGAAATTTACCCTTAAGGGTCCCACCCCAGTGACGGCCACTTTTACCCTAAAAGGTGCAATTTTGTACTCTTTATTTTTTTTGAGAGTGTAGTTAATAGTGAGAATTGGACTTTTATAAAACAAAACATTTTAACATTGAGATTTAAAAAAACAAAACAAACAAAATGACTAAACCGATATAAAAGTGATGCTAAAATAACTCCCCGTTTGTCTGTAAGGAGTTTTTTCTTGTGGTGATCGCATCATGCAAATGTATATTTAAGTGCTTCATATTGAAGGAATATAATATAATATACGTTTAAAGCACATATTAAGGCATATCCTACATCCCTTAATCTAAACTTAACTACCATAGGTTTAGATGTTGATGTCGCCATTATGGAGATCAGGGTTGTATTTAGTTGGGCAGTTTGATGTGTTTAAGTGCTTCATATTGAAGGATAATATCAGCCCACACCACTGTGGCAAACGCTCGGCCTGTTATTTTTAAATGGGTTCGTCCCGCTGCGCAAACAGAGGAATTCTAACACTCGAGCGGGAAGA
Source organism: Gobio occitaniae (assembly GCA_033150135.1). Classification (NCBI taxonomy): domain Eukaryota; kingdom Metazoa; phylum Chordata; class Actinopteri; order Cypriniformes; family Gobionidae; genus Gobio; species Gobio occitaniae. Next base: position 21,599 of record JARQWZ010003359.1, on the reverse strand, counting down.
CGGGCACAGGCTCAGTGTCCGTGAGTGTGGTGGGGAGAGCAACGTATATCCACGTTCCATTCACATCAGCTAAACTAATGGCTTTTTCATGCACTGTGGGCGAGTGGGTTCATCGCAGCGGTGCTTTCTTATCGCCTCTGTGTCTATTTGCATCCAAAAATGAGTGAATGACATCACTGGAAAGCATTTTTGCCATTCCAGACCTGTTTGTCCATTAACCAAGAGTGGAGTCAGATAAGTGCACCTGCGTTCCAGCCTCTCGCCCACTGATTGCTGACTTCCAAAACTTTCCAGAAAACGCTCTTTGTTGACGGAGGAACACCCTGTCCGCAGATGGCGAGCGTCTTCTGGTCAACACTATCTGGCTCTTGGAACCCAGAGAGAGCGGTGGACGTGGATCAGAGCTGCAGAAAGCGCCGCTTCTGATATGTCCAATAGTAATAAGGTGATGTCATTTCCAAGCAAAACAGAGATCACGTTCGCTGGCCAACACACACAAACACGCGCACTTTTTTCCATCTCTGATTTGGCGGTCACATGAGCGCTGGAGTCAGAGCATTATCTCATCCCGGGCCCGTGTCGTTTATTTGAGGGATTCCACATCCGCGCGGAGATACTCGAGATGCCCGAGTCACTTAACACGGGTCACGGCCTATTATACAGCTCTTGATAAATGCTCCAGGAATATTTACTGCATGACCTCACTTCACTTTAGACTCGCCGTTTGGACGCTGAAACAAAGGCAGCATGGGACCTGAAAGAAAGCACGATGTTCTTCAAAGATAGTGTGTTTGGTTTGCATTCAATCCGCTGTTATCTGGGATTTAACCCTTAATGTGTTTAGTGAGGGGAACTACTTGGCATTCCTGATTTAGATACATCATCAACTTTAAAATTTGGTATAATGTGATTGCAATGACATCTCTCATAAACCTCGGACTTCCTTACAAAAGCAGTTTATATAGTAATATTAACCTCTTAAACTCTGCAGACCTGCAGTCCATTTGAAAGCCTCTACTTTCTGGAGATATGCATCACTTTGGCATTTTGTTTTACACATAGTAACTTATTTACACTAATTTACTCTGGTACCATTTTCCGGCTGGATTTGCCCGACCCAAATGTAAAAGCTTCCCATACACACACACACACACACACACACAGTGTCTCTAAACACACAATACTGGTGTCATTTTACAGGAAAACCTTTGAAGTTTCATAAACCACTGCTAAAAGTGATAAACATGAGAGTATGTGTTGTCTGAGCTGTAATAATCCCCCAAAAAAGAGGAGCTTTTTGATTTTATGGTTATAAATTTATTGTTGAAAGTGTGTAACTCAGGCCCTGTGAGCTCTAGTACCCTGCAGACAGTTTGGGCTGTAAACACTAGATTACAGAAAATACTGGAAAAAATTATTTTGTCTGGATATAAATGCAATATCCCCAAGTCATTTTACAGAATACCCTGCAATTACATAAAACTAGAGCTGTGCGATATTGAAGAAAAATGCGATATGCAATACCTTGTTAAATAATGCGATATTCGATATGCGATACGATATTGCTTTAAGTGTGTAAAGTCAATTTAACTTATATTAAAAAAAATATTAAAAAAAACTGGGAATGATACCATTGATGTGTTTCACATTCTTTCTGGGAACCATTTACGGCCATTTTGACATAACTGTGTGTGTATTTGACAGTTCGAGTGTGTAACAGAACTGGATCACATGCTTTTGGAGAGGTGGCTTGTTTGCACGTTTCGGTGTGTGTGTCAGACTTTGCAAGACTGCAAGGAGGTTTTTTTCGCAAGTTATTGCGTTTAACAACTCTTTTTTTTAACGTTGAGCAGGTCACATAAGTAACAGTCGTGTGCTCAGTCTATTCTCTGCTATCTGCTATATTTCAAAACACTGCCTCATGAAGCTTCGAAGCGTTATGAATCAGTGAGTCGGTTCATGATTCGGATCGCGTGTCAAACTGCTGAAATTTGGCGATTCAAACCGCTGATTCGACTCACTGATTCATAACGCTTCGAAGCTTCATGAGGCCGTGTTTTGAAATCGGTCATCACTATATAAGTCGTTATTTAGGGTTTTTTTGCGCACAAAAACTATTCTCGCCGATTCATAAAGTTATTGTAGAACCGCTGTAGTGAGATGGACTTTGTAACGACGTCTTTTTTTAGTGCCTTTTAAGGGTCTTGAGAGTGTAAAGTGCATTGAGCCAATTGGCCTTTCAGAGCATCAGATTTACACTAAAATATCTTCATTTGTGTCTGAAGATGAACGGAGGTCTGACGGGTGTCGAACGACATGAGGGTGAGTAAATAATGACAGAATTTTCATTTTTGGGTGAACTAAACCTTTAATAATTCTACACTGTCACAGCTAAAGTGTTACTACATTCAACAGCACAACCTCAAGAGGCATAAAAACGACTTCATTGTATTAAATGAATTAAGTGGCACCTTTCACAGTAAACAGTAAAGTCGCTCTCCTTCCAGTTTGGGAGCACATTTGCCCAACACCTGCCCTCCGCTCTCCTTTCCTCTGTTTACCCCGTTCCTCCGACTTCAATCAGATTACAGCCATGGCTTTCTCAGGAACTCTGGATCATGTCACCTGGCAGGAGAGGAAGGACGTCCCAGACACAGGATGCCTGGAGACGCCTCCGCTTCACCCCATAGGGTCCATGTTTAGAGTCGAACCTCCAAAATGGCACTTCACTGGCCAATGGCCTGTTTCTGAGATCAGAGAGGGAAACTGAATAAGATGGATTAGTGGAACAATCCAGTAATAATGGCCTGAATGCAACAGGGTTATTATGGTTAACTGAAACCAGTTTATGTCCAGTTTACGGTTGCTGTGGTGTGACTCTGATGGTGCGTTCACACCGGCCGAATGAAGCGTTTCGCGTGAGTGATTTACATGTTAAGTCAATGCAAAGATACGAATAGACATTCTGCAACGCGATTCACGCGAATGACACGGTGCGAATTGATCATTTGCCGCGAGTTGAAAAATCTGAACTCTGGCGGATATTCGCGCCGCGTTAACCAATCAGGAGCTTGCTCTAGTAGTGACAACAATGAGGACAAAATCATCTGGTTTATATTAATCATATATTAATATCTGGTTCAGACAAGTGTGCATATGATTATCACTGTGATAACATTAAATGACAAGAAACAAAACCCAGTCTCTTATTGTTAAATGCAAGTTTATGTTTGATCAATAATACAAAAGTATAAGTAAAAGATATAAGAAGCTACACATGAAATAAAGCAAACAATTCAGTCAAACATTCAAAGTCAGTGCTAGTCGGCTACAACGGTAACGTACAGTTATAGCGTAAAAATAAACAAGTAATGAAACTTCTCTTTGCCCTCAGCCTAAACGATTTGCCAGGGAACAAATTATAGATCCATGAGAGCAAATATGGGCCGTTACATCTACACAAGACGAATTATAACTTGAGATTTGAGCTTTAAATAACTACATTCTCACCTGAAAAATATTCCCCAGTAAATGCTAGTCGTATGTCGTTGAAAAAGGGACGGAGACGAATGACGTCAACTCAGGTGGACAACGAATTGCGATCACATTTCTCCGCCTTACGAGAGCAATGTTTTACTGACCTTTAAAGAGAGTGCGGAAAGCAAAACATTGAATAATCATCTTGTCTGCATCCATTGCGTCCAGTGATGGGAATAACGGCTTTATAGATAAACGGCGTTACTAACGGAATAATAATAACACAGTAGTTACTTTCCCTGGTAATTAGTTACTTTTATAATGATGTAACTCAGTTACTATTTGTAAGAAGTAACTAGTAACTATAACTTATTACTTTTTTTTTAAAGTAACATGCCCAACACTGATTGCGTCCATTGCATATCGCACCGTTTTACTTCCGTTTCCTGGTCTGAACGTCTTGGGCTGCTTCGCCAGTGTATAGCGTAAATGTAAATACCGGATATAGTCACCAAATCGGAATCGTGCATCAAGACCTGCAGTGTAAATGACTCTCAACTGATCTTTGTGTTTGACTTCATTCATTGCAACAATCCCTGTACTTCCATTCATGGAACAAATGAGCTGCACACTTGAACCTTGGCGAAAATCGGCCATAATGTGAAATCCACCTAAAACACTGCAGTAGGAAAAATGAGATCATCCAGAAGAAAACCAAAGAGTTGATTAGAATTTCAAATCTCAGAGTGGGGCTTTCCACCTTCAAGAGGGAGAGCGGAGCTCACGGAGAGACACGCGGCACGTGGACACGCAAAATAGCTGTCAGTTGCATTGAATCAGTTATGAGCAACTTATTGGATTGATTTTTTACTGTCTGGCAGCATTCAGACGGGAGGCAGGAGCTATGCACACTATTGCAATAAAACATATGAGATGGAAACATGCTTTATTCACAAGTGTTCAAGAGAAGAAAATCATCTGGGGAATTAGTGCTAATATCAGGCTCTTATTCCCTCCATCATAAATAGGGTTGAGTATCGTTTGGATTTTAACGATTCCGGTTGCGATTACGCTTATCAATTCCTAATTTCGATTCCAATGAGGTAAAAAACAAACAATTGCATTTCAGTCCTTCCAGAAAAATGCAGCTTTTTTTGTGATTGTTGCGGCCAAAAATCCTTGATTATGCGGCACGTTTTCTTCAAAAATGCGATGGGATATTTATGCAATTTTATGCGATAAAATTGCGGGAATTTGCAAAAACTGCGGTTTGGTGAAAAAGAGAAAAAAAGCCCTACATGACAGAAAGTGCTGGGAATATTTAAGTTCTCATCTTGTTTTATTGAAGACCTTAATAAACACATGGCTCAAATTTACAAAACATTGGGCCCTATCTTGCACCCAGCGCAATTGACTTTGTACACCGACGCATGTGTCATTCCTATTTTGCACCCGCGCAAAGCGTGCTTTTCCCTCCACAGAAGCACGTCGCTAAACTAGTGAATGAACTTGCGCTCCCTGGGCGGTTCAGCGCAAAAAAGGAGGCGTGTTCCGGCGCAAACAATCCCTGCTGCTATTTTGCTGTTCCATTAAACAATTGCGCCACTGACCAGAAAAAACCTAGTCTAAAGTCAGTGGCGCGTTGCGCGTTGTTCATTATGCTATTTTAAGGGCGCATGCTTGACCATAATGTATAGCGTGCACAACGCGCATACACTTTGCTCATGTAATCTACACAGATGCAACAGTTATTTTTGCAAATCATAAATTGTTACACTAAAAAAATATTAACACATGACATGACGGAAATCATTGTGGTGTGCCACGAAGATGTGAAAAAATAGGCATAAATCTAGCTTACAAATGATTCAGGCTAATTGTAATAATTAAGGATAAGACCTGTTTGCCCAATAGTGGCAAGACATATATGTATATAAGGACATCTGACAAATTGGTTTGTCCGTCAAGAACCAGGAAAAAAAATCGACTGAAAAAACTGAAAGACTGAAAAAAAAAAAGACTGTGAAATCACCTTTACCATAATGTACAACATTACAACTTCACTTCTCTGTCTTTCACTGCTCTTACAAGCACATCAGTGTCCTCTGCTGTGAACCGCTCCTGGCGTGCGCCTGGTAAATACGCCATAATAATAGCAATCCATAATGGAACTTGCGCACCTGCTTTTACAGGGAATGTTGGATGACGCTCTGATTGGTTTATTCACGTTACGCCCAAACCACACCTATGAATAATGAAGCTACTTCAGACCAACCCATTTTAGATTTGCGCCGGGCGCAAGAGCCATTTATCCCGCCGGGAAAATAGCAACAGCGCCGAGACCCGCCCACAAAGTTACTTGCGCTTCGCGCTTTGACACTTGCGTTTCAGATCGTTAAAATAGGGCCCATTGAGTCAAACAAGATCTGTAGCTTTACAAAAGGAATATGCTACAACTTCTGAAAAAATGTATAAATAACTTCCTGTTTTACAGAGGTAGCTACACAAAACAGACATTTGAGTGCTTCCAATGCACAAAGTGCGATCTCTTAAAGGGTTAGTTCACCCAAAAATGTAAATTCTGTCATTAATGACTCACCCTCATGTGGTTGGACACCCGTCAGACCTCCGTTCATCTTCAGACACAAATGAAGATATTTTAGTGTAAATCTGATGCTCTGAAAGGCCTCCATTGGCTCAATGCACTTTACACTCTCAAGACCCTTAAAAGACACTAAAGACGTCGTTACAAAGTCCATCTCACTACAGCGGCTCTACAATAACTTTATAAAGTGACGAGAATAGTTTTTGTGCTAAAACCTAAATAACGACTTATATAGTGATGACCGATTTCAAAACACGGCATCATGAAGCTTCGAAGCGTTAAGAATCAGTGAGTCGATTCATGATTCGGATTGCGTGTCAAACTGCTGAAATACGTGACTCTGGCGATCCAAACCACTGAATCGACTCACTGATTCATAACGCTTCAAACCGCTGAATCGACTCACTGATTCATAACACTTCAAACCGCTGAATCGACTCACTGATTCATAATGCTTCAAACCACTGAATCGACTCACTGATTCATAACACTTCAAACCACTGAAACGACTCTCTGATTCATAACACTCCAAACCGCTGAATCGACTCACTGATTCATAACGCTCCAAACCGCTGAATCGACTCACTGATTCATAATGCTCCAAACCGCTGAATCGACTCACTGATTCATAACGCTTCAAACCGCTGAATCGACTCACTGATTCATAATGCTTCAAACCGCTGAATCGACTCTCTGATTCATAACACTTCAAACCGCTGAATCTACTCACTGATTCATAACACTCCAAACCGCTGAATCGACTCACTGATTCATAACACTTCAAACCGCTGAATCGACTCACTGATTCATAATGCTCCAAACCGCTGAATCGACTCACTGATTCATAACGCTTCGAAGCTTCATGATGCATTGTTTTGAAATCGGTCAACACACTGGGAAACTACTTTGCTTTGGTCTTTTGCTGTTATTTTTGTTGGCAGATGGGAGTTTGCGAGCTTCATCATGGTTTCAGCGATATCTATGGTTTCACCACAGGGTTTGCAGCTTTTCGATGATGTTCACGTCGGGTAATTACGTCACTTTGAACGTTGCCATGGCAATAGGGGGAAATAGTGGCTCTGTGAAGTAAACTAACATTTTTCAACTTTCTGCTAATATATATGACCTTTCTGCAACGAAAATGCAGGGATTATGAAATCATGCTAGCCCCGCATATTTTGCATGCGGAAATCGGCAATTTACGCGGCGAAAGTCCGGCGTATTTGAAAAAATGCGGCCCCCGCATAAATATGCAGACTTCGGCTGATTATGCATTATATCATGCGATCGCATAATTGCGTTTTTCTGGAGGGACTGGCATTTAGTCTTATTGCAAAATATTTAATTGTAGTTGAATAGCATGAACAAAAATCACCAGGCTAAAGAGCACTTAATAAAGAACAAATTAGCAATTGCACAAATAAATACAAAGATACGATTGAAATAAACATGAATTCATGTACAGAAACTGTAATCAAATGTGAAATACTGCACTTTGTTAATAAAAGTTAAGCTATACATTACAAATATAGTTGCAAAATTTATTCTGTTTAGAATGGCGAGTAAAATTTTCTCGTCTTTTGTTTGATTATCGTTGTCATAGAGACGACATCAGGAAAATCTGCCACTGTCGCTTTAAGAGCTGCACGGACCAAATATACAGTTACACACGCGCTTTCATCTTTTCTTCTCAACCGTCTTAAGACATAACTGTCTGTGTTTACGAGAATATTTTGACATTTTTGTGTGTATGCGTTAGGGCTGCACGATTCATCGACATCAAACCGCATTCGTGATTTGGCTTATGTGCGATTATGAAAGCGCGAAGGCTGCGATTTTAAATAAATAAATAAAACGCTGCTCCGTCTGAAAGCACTGCGAGTTTGAGTCGCGTATAAACTTGCGCTTGAAAAGCCACATGCTTCAAACATCTTCACAAACTAGTAATGCGAAGCGTTCATAAACCTGTTGTCCATCCAAATACAATGTTTAATAAGAGGTTTTAATTCACTTCATATCGTCAGTCGAGCTGGTGTGGCTTCTCTTCACAGAATGTCAATCAGCACTGCATACTTTATTATTATGAAAATACCCGAGAAGGCTTGAAGAACTCAATACACCATATCTCGTCGCAGAATGATTATCTTCATGTTTAATCAGTCAAAGCGTTTCTATCTTTGTTTTATTCAGCTACAGCGTGAGCTTCACATTAGGGATTTCCTGAAAACGAATTACTTCTCTGAGGCGAATGTGGAGTTTGTGCTCGAGGGCGCCCTCTGGCCTCCAGTATGAATGAAACTTTTGGGTAGAAAAGTAAAAATAATACTTCTAAATAAATTTATATGACAATCCATATGTTTTTCTTCAAATCCTTAGACCTTTCTTTATGATTTTTAGTCATAGGCTGTCTGCATGTTAACAGGTAACCCATCATTTTTTTAGTTTTCTGAAAAATATAAATATTTTTTTTTATTATTATACGGTTATATTTATTCTTAAATGCTTAAATATTCATTTTAATTTTTTAATAATGAATGTTATTGTAATAGTAATAATTCTTATTTTTATTTAGCATTAATAATAATCATAATTATTATTATTAGTCATATTAATATATAAACACAAAATGTTAAACACACAAAAAAAAGAATAATAATAATCACAATCGCATCTAGATATTTTCCCCAAATCGAGCAGCCCTAGTATGCGTCCGTTTGTGTGCTGTGCAAAAGGACGAGGAAGAGAACTCATTATCGCGCACTATTCACTATGAGAAGCTGTTCTGTGTTCACGTGTGTGTGTGTGCGTGGGTTTGTGTTTTTGTCCCCTTTTTCACCCCAGATGAGTTTGCAGCCGTATTTCTTATGGAATCACCGATTCTGGTAAATTTGGAAACCGGTTCTCGATACCCTAACCATAAATGAGTGTCATCTCAGAAACTCAATAAACGCTGTCATGTTCTCTTGCGTTGGGATGCTGGTAATCACTCAGAATAAACATGTCAAGTAATTATATGTCTGCCAAGGGCGTGAAAGATGCATCTGTAACCCCTCCTGTTCAAAACTGCACCGCTCCAAGCAGGACTCGAACCCGGGTCCGCCTGCATTAGAATCAGACGCTCTAACAAGGAGGCTAAAGGCTGCAACCTCTAGTGTCAGTCACTAGAGCGTCTCTTGAGATCAGAGGAGTGAGGTTTACTCGCACAGCAACTACTAGCTGGCCTCCGTTCCACATCCACAAACTTAATTTGGTCAATTTAAAAACATGTCCCTTCATTCTCCCAGCATTCTCAAACTGGTGTAACAACCCCACCCAGTGGCCAGAGGTGTCTTACCCGGACATTTAAGCTGGGCATACACTGTGCGATTTTCGTCCGATTTCGAGCCGAATTCTGACTCGTGCGACTCTTTTTTGGGTCAGGCCGATTTTAAGCTTTGTCGTGCGTCGTTTGTCGTGAGGTGTTCGTGCAGTGTACAGGGGGAAACGAGAGGCGACAAACCTCTCCCGATGGTCGGGTTAATTTCTGGCATGTCAGAAATTCTGGTCGCTCCTCGTGAGGTTATCGCATAGCTGAAGCAGAGCTACGAACTGATGGCCCTATTTCTCATCACTGCGCCTGCGCGAAAGCAGAAGTTTAACCATGAATCTTTAATGCAGCAAGAAAGAAAACGAAAAGAGGGAGATCTTTAAGTTCTGTAGGCAGTTATCAAATAGCAGAAATTTAGCGAACTGGAGGCAAGCAAAATGGATAAAATGGATAATCTAAGACGTTCAAACTGCTGTGTTTAGCCTATGATCAGTGCCTCTTTTATTCATTTAACTTTGAATATTAATTTACTTGTTTTACTTTCACAAATTATTTTATTTACTATTATTTAATATTTACTTAATTTTATTATCATCTGAAAAATGTGAACCGTTGTCCATCTTTTGACAAAAGAAAAGAATGACAAAATGTCACGGCGCAATATAGATTTTTTTTTTTTACTTTTCGTTTTAAATCATGAATGCGAGTCAGTGGATATCACACAAAAACGCAATGTGCGTGAAAGTCGGTGAAAGTGAAAGTAAAATCTGACGAGCTTTCGGCGCATATTCTCACAGAGACAAGATTCATTCACTCAGTCTTAATTAATATTCTTAATATTTCTCTTGTGGCCCATTTTGTGAAACAAATTAGAAGAGAAGTATAGGCCCATTTCGTGTTAAACAAGTTGTTTTTGAAATAAAGCTGCTCTTACTTTCTGATATTATTGCAGTGTTATGAAATACTTTAGACTGATAATCATTTTAATTATAGGCCTATAATTCCTTTTTTCATTGGGAAAAAATTATTTAAATAATGAGGAGTAATGAAGCTAATCTGTCTATTCTTTTATTATGCAGAGTATCGGTTATGCATTGATGTTGTAAAATGAGCACGGGGCAATAAATGTAATATCCATTTAATAATAAAAGTAGGCCTACCCTAATAATAATGTTCATTTATATACATAAATTGTAAATGCTAAATGCTCTTGATACCGATAGCTGATGCATTTGATAGGCTATCTCTCTATTAAAGTTTTTTTTGCGCATATTTCACTCGTACAGTGAGCAGACAAGTCGCGCTCGACGATCAGACCGCACAGTGTGAGCACATAAACTGTAAGCTTTGGCTTTATATCGCATGCGATCTACTCGTACAGTGTGAGTCGGTAACCTTGCTGAAATCGCACAGAAATCGCACAGTGTATGCCCAGCTTAACTCACACCTCATCGAGCCACCAGGTAAGCCAGAGAATGATTTTACTTAGTTTTTGTATCATGAAGTACGCACAATGCTATCGCACGCTAAGTCAGGCTAGTTGAACAGAGAAGTGCACTCAGTACTCTAAATATAAAGACATTAATATATACATTTAAAGATGTTTCCTGGCAAAAACGAAGTAAAATCATTCACTTGTTACACCAATTTTACACTGGGAGAATGAACGGACATGTTTTTAAATTGACCAAATGAAGTGTGTGGATGTGTCTTTCACGCTCTATGGCAGGGTGGACATGTTTAATCGGAGTGATTTCTTAAAGGTCCCATGGCATGAAAATGTCATTTTATGCGGTTTTTTTAACATTAATATGAGTTCCCCTAGCCTGTATATGGTCTCCAAGTGGCTAGAATTTTTGATGGGTGTAAACCGAGTTCTGGCTGTCTTTCTCTGCCTTTGAGAAAATGAGAGCTCAGATGAGCTGATCTGGAATTGTCCTGTTATGACGTCATACCAGGAAAGGTTACCGCCCCTTCCTCTGCAACATAATCTAACACTCATTTCAAATGCAAAGATGTCAGCCAATCACAACAGTGGGCGTTTTCACTGAAGTCTCACACTGCCCTTGAAACAGGACATTCAGCCAGAGGGGTAATAACAGTATAGAAAAAATGCCTTTTATTTCTAAATTATGACATTTTTTAATGTAAAAATCATACTAACAATATAAGTACACCTCAGGAAACATTGTAAAATAATAGTAAAATGCCATGCCATGGGACCTTTAAGTTATGTACGGACGTTGTTTTGTGCCGCCATTTTGTCCATGGGAAGTCTAGTTTATTTTCCCCTAAAAAGGGGCAGTGACTAAATTGACAGTTAAGTTCCCAGATGTGCTGGTAGGGTTTGAGGGATTTATCACAGTAAATGTGTTGACGCATGTCTTCTTGTCAGATAAAAAATTACCCACCTCGATTGGGTGCATATGTGTTTTATGAGCACTTTTAGAAGTTATGCGCATCTTGGCGTTTCTTTTTAAATGCAACATCCCAAAATTCACATAAAAATAGGTTGAAAGATGCCAGCGATGTTCAATCCACTGAAACTCCACTAAAATGGATCTAAATTAGTTTTCAAAATCAGAAAAAGAAAGGGCGTGAAAGACTGAGGCTTGCATAAGCGTGTGGTTTCCAGGAGGTTGAGATCCGTATGAACAGCGCAGCCCAGCTGGCATAATCCCTTCATATTACATAAATATTCCACATCTGACCCGCCATCCAGCCAGTCAAGAATTTAGAGGATTGCTTATGGATTGCGGTCTGTCAGCGTTAGACGTTAGACAAAGCAGAAGAAAAAGATTCACAGTTGCTTTTCTGTTTATTCTTAGGAGCATTTTAATAGTGTAGGATAAAATTCGAAAATAAAAGTTGATTATATTAAAAAAGATGTCGCTCTTCTTCAGACAGACGGTGTGAATGGCTGGAGCTGAAGACCTTAAATGGAGATGGTTGGTCATGCTTCACGCTAATGACGTACTTCTGCGTTTATAATATCGGTTCATCAGCGCTAGAATAGAGTAATGTGTTGAACAGTGTTGGTGTGTTTCCCTCCCTGCAGAAAGCAGACCCGAAAAACACTTGATCATGGCAGCAGTAATTCATCAGATCATGAGAAGATTTCTCATGTCTCATGCTGTGATATTTTCTAATGGATGATATCCAGACATTTAGACTTAACCCTCTAGTTGCAGGTGTGTGTGCAGGCAGGAAGACGAAGACTTATTAATTGTAAATACTCCAAAGACAGGCAGAGAAGTAATAGCACAACACAACTTAAGGAGTGCAGGGGAAGGAACAACTTTAGGATCAACACAAACGAGGATGATAAATAACACACAGCTGAGTTAAACTGCAGTTCATGGACTGGCCACTAGAGGCAGACTCCAGAAGGAGCAGAATCTCATTGAGCTCATGTTAAAATGGCCAACTTTACAGCAGAAGAACACATGTTTACAGTCTGGGACAAACTGTGCTAATACGGCTAATTTTGCCCTTCATGACGACTGTGAGGGGGGTGAATTATTTTATAACTCATTTATTTACATTATATAAAGCCTCTGGTCCTCTTCGTTTAGGGGTCACACTTTTCTCCTTCGTGGTCAAAAGTGACCGAAGCCTTTAAATGTCACTTTTTTTGTTTTTCTTCAGGAAAACCAATGTAATATATTTTTGTTCAATAATATTTTTTGATTATTATTTCGAATTTTGAAGGGATTCTATGGTACTATGCAATAATTATACAATTTTAATGAGCAATTTTTTCCATTAGAATTAATATTAAAAAAAAAATTTAAAAAACATTTTGCCCAAAAATGCAACATTTCACATTACAATAGAGTGCAGGCCTTTAAAATCATTTTTTTGAAGTGAGAATAGCGCCTTCTGGAGCCGTTAAAAAAAATTAAAACGTGTAATGTCGTGTAACCATCTGTAGGCTATAGCTTTTTTTTTTTTTCAATAAATGCAGTCTTGCCTGTTAATTTCGGTCTCTCTCTCTCTCTCTCTCTCTCTCTCTCTCTCTCTGTGTGTGTGTGTGTGTGTGTGTGTGCATTTGAGCGAGAGAGTCACTTTTGTATTTTTTTTCATTTAGTGATTTTTATTTAGCATATTCTCAAAATTTGCTGTTGCAGTCTTACCTGTTCATTTCTATGTGTGTGTGTGTGTGTTTGTGTGCGTGTGTGTGTGTGAGTGTCTAATTTGCACTCTTGACATTTTAGAGCGTCACCCCTTCATTGCTGTGCACTTTTTTTCTGCACAGTGGCTGATTTGTAGTTTGTACCACCAAAAGTTTCTCTGAGTTTTCGTATTTTTGAGTATTTCCCATTCATTTCCGATGTCGGACATTTTTGACCGCGAAGGAGACAAGTGTGACTATTTTTTTCACGACCCTTTAACATATCCAAATCATCTTCTTGATTTTTTTGTGTGTTCACATAGCTAATGCAACACAATCTACCAAGTGTCCTCCCATTCCGATCAGGCAAACAAATTTAACATTTCAAAACGTAAAAGTTTTGGTCATTTTTGACTGAAGAGGACCAGAGGGATAAAGCCTTAAAGTTCTGCATAATTAAGGGCGTGGCCACTTTGAGTGACAGGTGGATTGCCGTTTGTCTGCTGTCTGTTAGTCGTCACCTCAGCTCCGCCCACGTCCCGCCTCTTTGCCCATTTTCTGTTATCCGGGAGTGATTCGCTGACAAGATGGCGACGGCCAGCTCGACCCGACTTTACGCTTCAGAATCCTATGAGTGACGTCACGGACACCACGCCCATATTGTTTTATAGTCCATGATATGAACTAATAATGACGGTAACTATGGGGACAGACGAGTGGCGGGAAACTGAATATGTGACAAATGAAAACAAACTGAAAGTCCATGATCAAAACTAAACAGAATGGTGACACTAATACCGTTCGCATTTCAGTCATAATTACTATATTTTAGCTTGATAATGTTTTTTATTTAATATTTTGCATTTGTAGGGGATTTTATGGTAGTAAATGATATTTATGCAGTAGTTATAATCCATTTATTCACTTTTTAAGTATGAAAATGTAATTTCCGACTTAAACTGTGGTAAATCTTGAGTGTTTTGGAGCACAGACTGAAGTTTGGTGTCTTTGTAAAGACGACACTTGGCAGATTAAAAACAATAATGAAAAACAATACTTTATTTTGTATGAAATATGCACAAAAATACCATTTTAAATTTTTAAATGAAATATATATATATTCCATTTCCAAAACACGACAAAACTGTGTGAAAATCAATGCAAATTTGAGGTGTGAGGTAAGTGCTTTCTGCTAACCGATGTTAATTTCAAATCATCAAAACAAACACGCCCCTATTTTGATAGCTCCGCCCCACATATATGTAACCCAGGCAACGACTATGGCGGTGAAAGCAATGTGTGTTACTATGGTAATCCAGGTCGAATATTCAGTGAAAAAGTCATCCTTCCATCCCAAAAACACAAACACAGTTCTCATGAACAACTCGACAGCACAAGAACGATAGTCCAACTAACCAACATATTACAATTATGACCAGATTAGAGGATTATATCCATCAGGAACCAAAGGAACAAACATATATCAGGAGTTTATTATCTCACTGTTCGGACACACTTTGGCAGCTGATGTGGTTTAACGTTATCCGGTGTGGAAATGAACGGGTCTTTATCATCGCTGAAGTGAACGATGAAACATACACATGAGCATATTCAAGCTAAAGCCAGCATATATTAGCTCTGTGAAACTAAACAAAAGCAGTGTTACTCGCCTGTGGAGAAGAAATAAAGCATCACTCACTCCTTGAGTTCTCCAGCGCTGGAGAGCTGATCGTGAGCCTTCTGTTGTTCCACATCTCTCTCTATCTGCCATCTCTCTCTCTATCTGCCATCTCTCTCTCTATCTGCCATCTCTCTCTCTATCTGCCATCTCTCTCTCTATCTGCCATCTCTCTCTCTATCTGCCATCTCTCTCTCTATCTGCCATCTCTCTCTCTATCTGCCATCTCTCTCTCTATCTGCCATCTCTCTCTCTATCTGCCATCTCTCTCTCTATCTGCCATCTCTCTCTCTATCTGCCATCTCTCTCTCTATCTGCCATCTCTCTCTCTATCTGCCATCTCTCTCTCTATCTGCCATCTCTCTCTCTTTCTGCCATCTCTCTCTCTATCTGCCATCTCTCTCTCTTTCTACCATCTCTCTCTCTATCTACCATCTCTCTCTCTATCTGCCATCTCTCTCTCTATCTGCCATCTCTCTCTCTCTATCTGCCATCTCTCTCTCTCTCATCTCTCTCTCTATCTGCCATCTCTCTCTCTTTCTGCCATCTCTCTCTCTTTCTGCCATCTCTCTCTCTCTTTCTGCCATCTCTCTCTCTTTCTACCATCTCTCTCTCTATCTGCCATCTCTCTCTCTATCTGCCATCTCTCTCTCTATCTGCCATCTCTCTCTCTATCTGCCATCTCTCTCTCTCTTTCTGCCATCTCTCTCTCTTTCTACCATCTCTCTCTCTATCTGCCATCTCTCTCTCTTTCTGCCATCTCTCTCTCTTTCTGCCATCTCTCTCTCTTTCTACCATCTCTCTCTCTATCTGCCATCTCTCTCTCTTTCTGCCATCTCTCTCTCTTTCTACCATCTCTCTCTCTATCTGCCATCTCTCTCTTTCTGCCATCTCTCTCTCTATCTGCCATCTCTCTCTCTATCTGCCATCTCTCTCTCTATCTGCCATCTCTCTCTCTATCTGCCATCTCTCTCTCTATCTGCCATCTCTCTCTCTTTCTGCCATCTCTCTCTCTATCTGCCATCTCTCTCTCTTTCTGCCATCTCTCTCTCTATCTGCCATCTCTCTCTCTATCTGCCATCTCTCTCTCTATCTGCCATCTCTCTCTCTTTCTGCCATCTCTCTCTCTATCTGCCATCTCTCTCTCTATCTGCCATCTCTCTCTCTATCTGCCATCTCTCTCTCTTTCTGCCATCTCTCTCTCTTTCTGCCATCTCTCTCTCTATCTGCCATCTCTCTCTCTATCTGCCATCTCTCTCTCTTTCTGCCATCTCTCTCTCTATCTGCCATCTCTCTCTCTATCTGCCATCTCTCTCTCTATCTGCCATCTCTCTCTCTTTCTGCCATCTCTCTCTCTTTCTGCCATCTCTCTCTCTTTCTGCCATCTCTCTCTCTATCTGCCATCTCTCTCTCTTTCTGCCATCTCTCTCTCTTTCTGCCATCTCTCTCTCTATCTGCCATCTCTCTCTCTATCTGCCATCTCTCTCTCTATCTGCCATCTCTCTCTCTATCTGCCATCTCTCTCTCTTTCTACCATCTCTCTCTCTATCTGCCATCTCTCTCTCTTTCTGCCATCTCTCTCTCTATCTGCCATCTCTCTCTCTCTATCTGCCATCTCTCTCTCTTTCTGCCATCTCTCTCTCTATCTGCCATCTCTCTCTCTCTATCTGCCATCTCTCTCTCTATCTGCCATCTCTCTCTCTTTCTGCCATCTCTCTCTCTTTCTGCCATCTCTCTCTCTTTCTGCCATCTCTCTCTCTATCTGCCATCTCTCTCTATCTGCCATCTCTCTCTCTTTCTGCCATCTCTCTCTCTATCTGCCATCTCTCTCTATCTGCCATCTCTCTCTCTTTCTGCCATCTCTCTCTCTATCTGCCATCTCTCTCTCTTTCTGCCATCTCTCTCTCTATCTGCCATCTCTCTCTCTATCTGCCATCTCTCTCTCTTTCTGCCATCTCTCTCTCTATCTGCCATCTCTCTCTCTTTCTGCCATCTCTCTCTCTTTCTGCCATCTCTCTCTCTATCTGCCATCTCTCTCTCTATCTGCCATCTCTCTCTCTTTCTACCATCTCTCTCTCTATCTGCCATCTCTCTCTCTTTCTGCCATCTCTCTCTCTTTCTGCCATCTCTCTCTCTTTCTACCATCTCTCTCTCTATCTGCCATCTCTCTCTCTTTCTGCCATCTTTCTCTCTATCTGCCATCTCTCTCTCTTTCTGCCATCTCTCTCTCTTTCTGCCATCTCTCTCTCTTTCTGCCATCTCTCTCTCTTTCTACCATCTCTCTCTCTCTCTCTCTCTCTCTCTCTCTCTCTCTCTCTCTCTCATCTCTCTCTCTATCTGCCATCTCTCTCTCTATCTGCCATCTCTGCCATCTCTCTCTCTATCTGCCATCTCTCTCTCTATCTGCCATCTCTCTCTCTATCTGCCATCTCTCTCTCTTTCTGCCATCTCTCTCTCTATCTGCCATCTCTCTCTCTATCTGCCATCTCTCTCTCTTTCTGCCATCTCTCTCTCTTTCTGCCATCTCTCTCTCTATCTGCCATCTCTCTCTCTATCTGCCATCTCTCTCTCTATCTGCCATCTCTCTCTCTTTCTGCCATCTCTCTCTCTATCTGCCATCTCTCTCTCTTTCTGCCATCTCTCTCTCTTTCTGCCATCTCTCTCTCTATCTGCCATCTCTCTCTCTATCTGCCATCTCTCTCTCTTTCTGCCATCTCTCTCTCTATCTGCCATCTCTCTCTCTATCTGCCATCTCTCTCTCTTTCTGCCATCTCTCTCTCTTTCTGCCATCTCTCTCTCTATCTGCCATCTCTCTCTCTATCTGCCATCTCTCTCTCTCTATCTGCCATCTCTCTCTCTATCTGCCATCTCTCTCTCTATCTGCCATCTCTCTCTCTATCTGCCATCTCTCTCTCTATCTGCCATCTCTCTCTCTTTCTGCCATCTCTCTCTCTATCTGCCATCTCTCTCTCTATCTGCCATCTCTCTCTCTATCTGCCATCTCTCTCTCTATCTGCCATCTCTCTCTCTATCTGCCATCTCTCTCTCTTTCTGCCATCTCTCTCTCTATCTGCCATCTCTCTCTCTATCTGCCATCTCTCTCTCTATCTGCCATCTCTCTCTCTATCTGCCATCTCTCTCTCTATCTGCCATCTCTCTCTCTATCTGCCATCTCTCTCTCTATCTGCCATCTCTCTCTCTATCTGCCATCTCTCTCTCTATCTGCCATCTCTCTCTCTATCTGCCATCTCTCTCTCTTTCTGCCATCTCTCTCTCTATCTGCCATCTCTCTCTCTATCTGCCATCTCTCTCTCTATCTGCCATCTCTCTCTCTATCTGCCATCTCTCTCTCTTTCTGCCATCTCTCTCTCTATCTGCCATCTCTCTCTCTATCTGCGATCTCTCTCTCTCTCTCTCTCATCTCTCTCTCTTTCTGCCATCTCTCTCTCTTTCTGCCATCTCTCTCTCTATCTGCCATCTCTCTCTCTATCTGCCATCTCTCTCTCTATCTGCCATCTCTCTCTCTTTCTGCCATCTCTCTCTCTATCTGCCATCTCTCTCTCTATCTGCCATCTCTCTCTCTATCTGCCATCTCTCTCTCTTTCTGCCATCTCTCTCTCTATCTGCCATCTCTCTCTCTATCTGCCATCTCTCTCTCTATCTGCCATCTCTCTCTCTTTCTGCCATCTCTCTCTCTATCTGCCATCTCTCTCTCTATCTGCCATCTCTCTCTCTTTCTGCCATCTCTCTCTCTATCTGCCATCTCTCTCTCTCTATCTGCCATCTCTCTCTCTTTCTGCCATCTCTCTCTCTATCTGCCATCTCTCTCTCTATCTGCCATCTCTCTCTCTATCTGCCATCTCTCTCTCTATCTGCCATCTCTCTCTCTATCTGCCATCTCTCTCTCTATCTGCCATCTCTCTCTCTATCTGCCATCTCTCTCTCTTTCTGCCATCTCTCTCTCTATCTGCCATCTCTCTCTCTATCTGCCATCTCTCTCTCTATCTGCCATCTCTCTCTCTATCTGCCATCTCTCTCTCTTTCTGCCATCTCTCTCTCTATCTGCCATCTCTCTCTCTATCTGCCATCTCTCTCTCTATCTGCCATCTCTCTCTCTATCTGCCATCTCTCTCTCTATCTGCCATCTCTCTCTCTATCTGCCATCTCTCTCTCTATCTGCCATCTCTCTCTCTTCTGCCATCTCTCTCTCTATCTGCCATCTCTCTCTCTATCTGCCATCTCTCTCTCTATCTGCCATCTCTCTCTCTATCTGCCATCTCTCTCTCTATCTGCCATCTCTCTCTCTATCTGCCATCTCTCTCTCTATCTGCCATCTCTCTCTCTATCTGCCATCTCTCTCTCTATCTGCCATCTCTCTCTCTATCTGCCATCTCTCTCTCTATCTGCCATCTCTCTCTCTATCTGCCATCTCTCTCTCTATCTGCCATCTCTCTCTCTATCTGCCATCTCTCTCTCTATCTGCCATCTCTCTCTCTATCTGCCATCTCTCTCTCTATCTGCCATCTCTCTCTCTATCTGCCATCTCTCTCTCTATCTGCCATCTCTCTCTCTATCTGCCATCTCTCTCTCTATCTGCCATCTCTCTCTCTATCTGCCATCTCTCTCTCTATCTGCCATCTCTCTCTCTATCTGCCATCTCTCTCTCTATCTGCCATCTCTCTCTCTATCTGCCATCTCTCTCTCTATCTGCCATCTCTCTCTCTATCTGCCATCTCTCTCTCTATCTGCCATCTCTCTCTCTATCTGCCATCTCTCTCTCTATCTGCCATCTCTCTCTCTATCTGCCATCTCTCTCTCTATCTGCCATCTCTCTCTCTATCTGCCATCTCTCTCTCTATCTGCCATCTCTCTCTCTATCTGCCATCTCTCTCTCTATCTGCCATCTCTCTCTCTATCTGCCATCTCTCTCTCTATCTGCCATCTCTCTCTCTATCTGCCATCTCTCTCTCTATCTGCCATCTCTCTCTCTATCTGCCATCTCTCTCTCTATCTGCCATCTCTCTCTCTATCTGCCATCTCTCTCTCTATCTGCCATCTCTCTCTCTATCTGCCATCTCTCTCTCTATCTGCCATCTCTCTCTCTATCTGCCATCTCTCTCTCTATCTGCCATCTCTCTCTCTATCTGCCATCTCTCTCTCTATCTGCCATCTCTCTCTCTATCTGCCTGCCATCTCTCTCTCTATCTGCCATCTCTCTCTCTATCTGCCATCTCTCTCTCTATCTGCCATCTCTCTCTCTATCTGCCATCTCTCTCTCTATCTGCCATCTCTCTCTCTATCTGCCATCTCTCTCTCTATCTGCCATCTCTCTCTCTATCTGCCATCTCTCTCTCTATCTGCCATCTCTCTCTCTATCTGCCATCTCTCTCTCTATCTGCCATCTCTCTCTCTCTATCTGCCATCTCTCTCTCTATCTGCCATCTCTCTCTCTATCTGCCATCTCTCTCTCTATCTGCCATCTCTCTCTATCTGCCATCTCTCTCTCTATCTGCCATCTCTCTCTCTATCTGCCATCTCTCTCTCTATCTGCCATCTCTCTCTCTATCTGCCATCTCTCTCTCTATCTGCCATCTCTCTCTCTATCTGCCATCTCTCTCTCTATCTGCCATCTCTCTCTCTATCTGCCATCTCTCTCTCTATCTGCCATCTCTCTCTCTATCTGCCATCTCTCTCTCTATCTGCCATCTCTCTCTCTATCTGCCATCTCTCTCTCTATCTGCCATCTCTCTCTCTATCTGCCATCTCTCTCTCTATCTGCCATCTCTCTCTCTATCTGCCATCTCTCTCTCTATCTGCCATCTCTCTCTCTATCTGCCATCTCTCTCTCTATCTGCCATCTCTCTCTCTATCTGCCATCTCTCTCTCTATCTGCCATCTCTCTCTCTATCTGCCATCTCTCTCTCTATCTGCCATCTCTCTCTCTATCTGCCATCTCTCTCTCTATCTGCCATCTCTCTCTCTATCTGCCATCTCTCTCTCTATCTGCCATCTCTCTCTCTATCTGCCATCTCTCTCTCTATCTGCCATCTCTCTCTCTATCTGCCATCTCTCTCTCTATCTGCCATCTCTCTCTCTATCTGCCATCTCTCTCTCTATCTGCCATCTCTCTCTCTATCTGCCATCTCTCTCTCTATCTGCCATCTCTCTCTCTATCTGCCATCTCTCTCTCTATCTGCCATCTCTCTCTCTATCTGCCATCTCTCTCTCTATCTGCCATCTCTCTCTCTATCTGCCATCTCTCTCTCTTTCTGCCATCTCTCTCTCTATCTGCCATCTCTCTCTCTATCTGCCATCTCTCTCTCTTTCTGCCATCTCTCTCTCTATCTGCCATCTCTCTCTCTATCTGCCATCTCTCTCTCTATCTGCCATCTCTCTCTCTCTATCTGCCATCTCTCTC